>VZTQ01013745.1:699741-738045 GCA_013400755.1 Pelecanoides urinatrix
CTTCCTCCGGTTTAATTAGCCACCTGCTTTGACTTGTTCTGAGCAGCGATGGAATTGCACTTCATGTCCCTAACAGGGAGCAGAGCGAGGCGACTTGCTTTCTCATTTTACCAGCGAGGACTACAGCTTTCTCTACCATATAATGCATTTCCATTACAGCATTAAGGATCTTTCTGACCCAAATATATGTCCTGAGAACAAAAATAACTGTAAGGAATGCAGTACTTAATCTGCCTAGATTCCACTCTCAGAAAGATATAATCTACTACAAATGTTATCCCTCGCCTTGTCTATTAATCCTAAAGGGACCAGTGATTAAATACATTTTCTAGCCCTCCAGTCCCCGGTGTGCCTGTGATTCAGAGTTATAATCACTCTGTGTTGTACATCTGCTGACGATCACGGGCAATGCTCTGTTATTACAATAAGCTTTCACTGCTGCTTACCGGGCTGCAAAGGCAAGATTGTGTTCAGCACATTTCTTGGCTCTCTACCCGAATTAATGACATAAACAATATTTAATGACTTGGAGAAGGGTTACAAGGCAAGCACAATCCTAGACATACTTGCAAAGGCGAAAGAAGGATATGAATTGCAGAACGGAGAGAGGATACGGAGTCACAAGCGATTCAGGACGCAGCTCTGGCGCGAGAAAACTGCTGTAATTGAGATCGGAACAAACCGAGCGCGTTTCCGAGAGCTCCCGGCCTGTGTTTGGCCTGGATTCCCAGCGGGAACTCGGCTCCCTGCAGGCATGGCTGCGCTGGGGCCCCCAGCCCGCTGCCCACCGCCCGGCTGGCCCCGCTCCATCCCCACGGTGCTCGGCCGCTGGCGCAGCAGCGGCGTCGGGACGTCCGTCCACCGCCCTCCGCCGTCAGCGCGAGGGCAAAGCCCAGCCCCAGACCTGCTGCAGACAAGAAAGCTGCACTTCCCTTCCAACTCAGAAGATTTGGCGGATAGCCAGTTACAGGGGTGGGGTTTAAGTCTATCAAATTCATTTTAATTACAATTCAAAGAAAGAAAAGCCACTTTAACATTTCTAATCAACAGGCATCTAATGAGGCATGTTAGTTCCTGTAGTCTGAACACAGTAGGAAATTTTCTAAGATAATTTACTTCATTAATATTCAGCTAGAAGTGGATCATCCAATCCTTTACATGGTGGGACTGAGATAAAATATGTCAAAAGGAAAATTTTATATTTGACATGGACATTAAGCTTCATAAGTTTCATTCCAAAAAAACCACTTCTGACTGAAATAAAACAGCACAAGCCAGCTCTACCAGAACGATGAGAGGCTCTACCTTACTAAGAACGGTCCCATGCGTTACTACCAGCGATGCAAAGCTAGTTGGATTGCTGTATTTTCCACAGCACAGTGCTGCCTGCGTCCCCGCGCAGCAGAGCATCACCAGCAACGGCCCAGTCCCTGCGGCACCCACCCAGTGTTGCCTTCACCCAGCGCGCAGGGGACCCCCAGTCCCGGGTGGGACTAGTACAGGGGAATATACTTGTTCTTGTAAGTATGTACGAATACACCAGAGCCCATCAAGAAAACAAGAGGAATCACCTTTGTGGGATTTCTGAGTATTGCTGCTCTGTATTATTCTCGATACAGGAAAATTCAACAACCCTTAAGAAGTTGTCAGCCTTTTTAAAGAGTAGCAGCTTTGGTGTAACAGTTCAGTTTTCGTGTCTTCAAGCTGAGACTGGTTTGAATTGCTTGATGACAATGGAAATTGAAAAAAAAAACACAAAATGAGAAGGTTGAATGAGAGAGCCCCAAAGGGACCAAAGTTTGCCTGGTTTCCCGAATAATAAACAGATGTGTAAGAGAGCAGGGAACGAGGGTGAGACCCACCGATCTAAGCCCACTGGAGCTCTGCTTGAGCCTAATTGACTGTCGGGTTCAAATAACAAAAATACAAAGCCTCGTATTCACGTGCTGTAAATGGGGAGAAGCAGGGGGGCGGTGAGGTCTGTGGCACCGGTGCCCGGGGGCACGTCCTCCCCATGAGACACCCCCTTTGGCCACCTCCTCCCCATGAGACACCCCCTTTGGCCACCTCCTCCCCATGAGACACCCCTTTTGGCCACCTCCTCCCCAGGAGACACCCCCTTTGGCCACCTCCTCCCCAGGAGACACCCCTTTTGGCCACCTCCTCCCCAGGAGACACCCCTTTTGGCCACCTCCTCCCCAGGAGACAGCCCTTTTGGCCACCTCCTCCGCCTGCTCCCACCCAGGCGTCCCTCCAGGCAGCCGGACCCGGCGCAGCGGGGCCGGGCTGGCACCGGCGTTCGGTGCAGCCGCCAGCTCTGCCGCCCGCAGCCTGGCCACCAGCCCCGGCAGGACAGTGGCCAGCCGCGGGCTGGAAACACCGTGCCCTTTGCTCTTCCAGGCAGAGACCTCGCCGCTGCTCCCACCGGCGCCTGCGGTTCTCAGCCAACTCCCCGTCTCCTCCTCCGTGCCTGAGCAATTCCAGTCGCTGAAATGGGAACGTCTGTCCCGTTAATAATCGATAACCCGTCAGCTCAGGGAGTCACTCTCGAGCTGAGCCCCCAAAAGACCTGCTTCAGGTGTCTGTTGGTGGGAACTTAATTTGCTGCCCTTTCCAAAACAAAGGACTACAGATGCAAGGATCTAAATGCCAGAGAGCTGCGTGTCGGTCTGCGTCGTCGGTAAACGAGCAGCTTTTTCATCATCGGAACATTTAGGCGTGCATGTTTAGCAAACGTGTAGGTTACTTAAAAGCCCAACCTGACACAAATAAATAAGAGCCTGTGCTACTTTTTCTTTCAGGACCTCTGTAAGAACCATTCTTCTTTCTTCTTCTTTCTCTACTGAATTTTAAAGGTTATCTTCATAAAATATGTTATTGCAAATAGCATTGCACCATCAGAAATGAAAGGGAAAAGATGAAATCATGAATATTTGAAGAACTATTTTCTGAAGATGTCTGGGTGGCTGGGGAGAGGAGGCTGCGAAAGGTATCAACAGCCGCTGGGAGCCTTTTCCATCACACGGATGAGTCAAGGCAAACGCACCCCACGGCTCTGGCTGCAGCAGGAGAATCAACAGCATCTTCTCCTTGTAAAATAATGTACCAACTTTGAAAGAAGCTTCACATAAATATTAGACAGTCATTAACCAGACGATTAACATGCCACACTGCTCTTCTGAAATCACAGTAGGTCAAGTGGAATCTGCAGCATTTTTTTAAAATAAAATGCAACTAAGCAAAATAATTTTACACAGCAAGGGGCATGAGGAATGACAGCAAAAATATGAGAAAACGGCACAAAAATAACTGCCATGACGTTCTCACGCAGCCCACCCGCTCCCCCCTGAAAGGAAAGACCAGTGTGATGTGAACACAAACCCCTTGACTCCGAGCTGGTGAAACCCAGAGGTGGGTGTCCGGCCCGCCACGTGCCTGTCCCCAAGCCCAGGGCTCGCAGCTTTCCTCGCCGCCGCGTCTGCCCGCGCTGCGACCGATCGCTGCCAGCCCCCGCGCCGGGCCACGCCGAGGCCTCCCCTCGGCTCCTCTCCTGAATTTGGGCTGCAACCGAAGTTTATTTATCTGCAGCGTGAAAAAATTGAGGGTTTTTTGGTCACCATGGCTAATACATAACGTATATATACATTAGTTTTAATGTCGATTTCTCCTATTTCCAGCTCTAATCTTAATTTTCCAAGACTGCTGGGTTGAAGTGCTAGAAGATTCAATTCTCAGCTCATAAGATGCTTGTTAGTGCCTGTCTCTACGTCACTCGAGGGAATCAAAGTTCGATTTTTAACAGTGCTTTTTTTTCCCTCAATCAGGAAACTGTATATGCTTATAAACATAAACCTCAAAATGAAGATCAAATCCTATCGCTTTCTGCCCCGTACTGAAGACTGAAGTCTTGATCCCGACAGGGAGTTTGCCCATAAGGGAGATCATCGCAGAATTGGGTGTTAAAATATTCATCCAAAAAAAGGAGGCGTTTGCTGCCGGCAGCGTTAATAAACTGTGCTGTTTGCTTCCTGCTCCAAGATGAGGAAGGACGTCGGTGAGCAGCAGGGCAAGGCAAAGGGATGGGGTTGATTTTGAGGAACAGGATAATCAACAGAACGATTTGGAAATCCCAAATCCTCCGGTCTGACATCATCGTTCCAATCACAGAGCAAAACGGAGGCTTTCTGGAAAAGAAAGGCATTGGCTGTGTTTTAATAGATGTTTGGAAAATCACCTAGGTCCAAACTAAGCATCAACAAAACAAATGGATTCTGCTTCACTGAGCTAGGAAAAGAACGCCCAGAAGACGGACCCCAGCTAGGGTAAATTCCTCAGCCAATAATCAACAGAACGGCGATATATTAATGCCAAAGACCTGCCCAGCTGCTTCACCTGTTCTTGCACGCAGCAGAGCCCGGGGGACTGAACGTATCGCAGGAGTCCCAGGTAAATCAGACGTGCCACGGTAGTACAGCTAGCAGAGGGCAGAGGATGGTGAGCTACCAGATGAACAACTCAAAGGCAAACACGGCAAATGTCAGCAAAGCTCTAAAAATGCATCTCCTACACCACTATCTACAAGGCACTGTAAAGGTGTATTTTCACTTTTCCTATGTGACACTCCCATGCGATTTTCTTTGGCAAGCACAGTTCTCGTTTTCTGCCCCGGAACGTAGCGTAGAGGTGGTGAGGGACTCTGGAAGCTTTCCAGGGTGGAGTAGTTTGTGTAACACTTTGATGTATTGGAAGATGAAAGGCACTTTAACAATTAAGTGATGTTACTATTGTCAGTAGTAGTTGTAGTAATATTTCAGTGCTATGAAATGAGCTGTTAAAATAAATTCCCTGCATTAGCAAGTCCAAACAAACGTTGCCTTTCAAACACAAAATATTGTGCAGACATAAGACTCCATTTATCAAACATTTAACGAGAAGATCGAGTTAAAATGTGTTTTCATTATGTAAAAACCTGAGATATTACCGCAGCTTTTCATTTGAACAATCCCTCCACAACCTGAACTAACATCTACTAACAACATGCAGCTACCCCGTGCTGGGGTGCTGCTGGTGAGCCCAAGCAGGGAAGAGATGTCCTAGGCAGAGGTCGCTCGCGGACTCTTCTACACTGCTCAGGCATCAGGAGGAAGTATTTGAGGTCATTTATGAGTAAAGACCACCGAGAAGACCACATGAACCCTGCTGGGGCTCATGCCGTGAGAGGAAGGGTTGTTGGATACGCCGTATCCCACCGGGAAGTCAGAACTCCACCGCAGCGGTTTCAGGGTCGGGGTTGCACTTCGGCGAGCCGGAGTCCCTCGCCGCTGGGTCACCTCCTGCGCCGCTCACACGAAGCAGCCCTGAAGGACACCCCTCCTGCCTGCTGCTCCCCGGCAAATGCGCCTTTAGGCAAGCTTGGGTCACTTGCCGTAAGATTTCAGATCGGAGGCTTGCATGCCCTTTTTCCTCGCTGGCTGTCGGAGGCTGCGTGACTCATGCTGGGCGAGCTTCGTCACCCGACGGGAGGTTTCAGCGGTGCTTTTCTGTGTAACATCCCGTAAGTAGGCGAGATAGCTGTGCCTCTAATGCGATGAAAATGTAAAGCGCTATTTCTCTGAAAAGGAAAACAAAGATGTTTTCTCAGAGGAGTAAATAACTGTCACATTAAATACACCCTCTATCCTCTCATCATCACCAATTGCTAGGAGCCATTCATTTTGACAAATTGGAGAGAATTCAGAGAATTCAGAGACAAGCAACAAAGTGATTTAGTGACTGGGGACATTGTCTCGTGAAGGAAGATTAAAAGGAGTAAATTTGGTATGGCGTAGGTGAGCGAGGATTTTGAAGAGGTCACCAAAAGGATATGTACGAGAGAGAATCAGGAAAAGAATAAAATTATCACTGTGATGCAAGAATTATTCAGAGGTCGGGAGACAAAATTGAAGATCACAATGTTTTAACGCCAAATGAGATTCTTCCTGAGACAGAACAACCACATCCAGTCCTTACGTCATCTGGGCAGACGCGAAATGAGTATGATAAATTGATTTTGAAGGTAAACTTGCCTTGGCAATAGGTAGGAGACGGAGTGACCTCTCTGCTCTTCTCCATCTCCCATTTCCATGCCAGGAAAGTCAGAGTTCTGGCAGCAGTCGGACTGAAGAGTTTTGGGGGATTTTCAGTCTAAAGGTCTGCGTGGTGCAGTGCTGTGGCGAGATGCAAGAACCGACAGTGGCGACAGGAGGACGGGCACGGGCAGAGGGAAGGGAAGAGCAGACGGAAAAGGTCCATTAAGTTTGGAAGCCGGGGGGAGGCTCTCCTGGGCAGGGAACGCACCTCCCTGGCTGCGTCTGGGCAAAACGTCCAGGGGCCGGGAGGGTCTCCCGGGTCCCGGCTTGCGCGGGGCAGCACCGGGTGCGAGCAGGGTCGTGACAAGGGAGCCAAAGCCAGGACCCCGATCCCTGGACCCGGCTGCTTCGGCTCCAGCTAAACTTCCACAGACACACCAATTTCTCTGGAAGAATCACACAGAAAGTCATCCCAGTTCAAAGCGCAGAGGACCCCGTTGTTCAAACGAACAGCGCAGGCACGTCCACGCGATCGTCACTTCTCCTCGTCTCGCTGCCACCCGCGGTCACCTTCCCCAAGCGCTCCTGAAAGCAAACAGCCCTGACAACGTGCCCTTAAAGTCAACAGATTCAGGCATCGGAGAGAGTCAGAAATAGAATTTAAAATACCCCAACTGCACTTTGCTGTACGAGAACGGGGAAGGACACAGAGCAATTTTCCCTGATACAGAAGTGGCTGGATTATAGACCTGATCAGATGGCAAACAAATGCAGATGTACAGAACTAAATAAAATGTTGCCTGTGATCTCTGTGTCAACAAATTAGACAACTATGTTGGCAACTTGGCAGGGTTCTCTTGTTTGCATTGGTAAATTAAGTTCACAGTCTTTGCAGTTGCAGAGGGATTTTTAATTTTTTTAATTTTCATTTTACAGGCATCGTTCTTGAAAGCTGATCGTATGGTATTTTGGGGAGTTCATCACTCTAAAGGACTCAGTAGAAAAAGGTCTGTGTCCGTGGAAATGGTTCTCATGAGGGAAATCTGGAAATATCAGGACAATTCTAAATGAAGTCTTTTTCTGTGGGACGCGTGATGCTGCTCTCAGTCTCCATCACCTGCCCTGCACCACTGCAAGTTGGGTCCATGATTTAATTGCTGGCCGTGCGTTATTAATGGAAATAACTTCTGAACCTTAACACTCTTTGTGTGATTGTCCCAGCCCAATGGAGAACATGGGAGCAAGAAAAATAACTAAAGACATGAGATTTTTAATTGCCGTTTATGAAATGCAGAAAATCTCCTAAATGCAGAAAACTTCCTAAGGAAAGGAAAGTCTATGCTATCTATGAAACGTAAAGGCATGACCAGGTAATGTCACTTTTTCATCTCACAGATGTGCTTAGTTTGCAAGTGTGAAACCCAGTATGTGACAGACAGTTGTATTGTTCAAAGTTCACTTGACTTAGCATTTATTTTCTGAATCATCACAGAACACTGCCACTAAACATGTTGATTTACGTAACTGGGCCTGCAAAGATTGCATCTTTGGAAGATAGATGCTGCCTATAAAAATACTCCCAGGTTTGTTCAACCTTTCAGCACTTACTATTGCCTTCAGATTGTAATTACAGTTGAAGAAGACACTCCTTCCCCCTCCTCAAAAGCAGCTGTTCCGGCTTTGAGGATCTACCTTTGTGTGAAGAATGCGGTTAGTTCTCTCCGATTCTCAGAGAATAAACAGCGACTACAAAACCTGGGACAGTTAAATGCATCTCCCAGTCAACATCTCCTGCTGCACCCTCGCCCTTCAAAGAAACAGAGATGGTCCCATTCGACGCTCCCAATCCCACGTGCTGACTGCTGGGATCGCGGTGGGGATCTTGGGTGGAAAACAGCCGCTGGTGTTCATGTGCAGCTTGCCACGGGAAGGGGCTCCTCCACCCGTGGAGCATCCTTGCTGGAGTGCTGCTCTCTGCCAGACCGACCCCTCTCTTAACCTCCCCATTTGCTCCTGGGCAGAACGATGATATGAATTCGAGTTTAAGACAAAAACCCTCATGGTTTCTAAAGTCTTTAACTTTCAGTTCTTCCAAGGAATGCAGAGAAGCAGCCCCTAAACTCAGCATTTCACGTCCCCATCAGGCTGCGCCACTGGAAGCGCAGCTTGAAGGTGCCTCCTTACCCTCTGCGGCAAGACTGGAAGGAGAAGAGCCATTAGGATAAGGGCAGCCAAATCAATCTTGATTATCTTGATAATTATCTTGGTAATCTCAAGGGTATTAGGAAGCCGAGTGTCGTGTATTTTATCATATGATTGATCGTGATGATGTGTGGTTTAAAGAGCAATATCCACCTTTGAGGCAGAGCGGAGGGTAGGTCTTTGTTGAGCAGTAATTCTCAATTACCTCACTGCGACCTTGCAGGGATCTTTGATCATTCGCAAGGAAGCCTGAGCTGACCAGTCAATAGAGTCCCGTGATAAGAAACTTGTTATTGGCCATGGATGACTGATGGAGAACTGCCAGTTACTTTTTACAGCAGCTTTTACAACAGCTCGCAGAAGCGTTTTGGGGCCTCATCTCCTGGGCAAGTGATCAGTAAAGCTCACAGGTAGATCAATCTTCCTAATAATTTATAGCTACATCAGTTTGATGAGGTCAAGTCATAAGGTGCACACGAATTACGTTCTCACCCAGAATGAGAGGTTGTCACTCCTGGCGGTCTCACCTTGCCCGTCCTCGCTGAAATGACTTCCCTGACATCCTCCTACAAGCAGCAATTCTATCAGCAGGTCCTCTTAGACAACCACCACGAAATGAATTGCTCAGACAGTCAACAGCAGCCTCCTGCAAATACTTATCCTCTCAAAAACTCGTCATAAAACTTTATGATATCTTTTTCCTTACGATAATCCAGTATAAACATAATTTAATGGTACTAGGAAGAAAACAACCACAGCAACAAAAACAACAGGCAATGATTGTAAAGCCTCTTATCTCATAATTTTTCCTTTCTTTTCGCTCATTCTCTCTCCTTTGTTTCAAATGTGTATTATTTTGGTCATGCTGTCACTGGATTATCACCTGCTCTCAATTATACTGCTATAAAGCCAGAAGGTCTTTCTTTGAGGTGGTTTTTTTTATTAAATTTGATTCAAGTTTGCTTTGGGATACTTTTATGCCTGCTAAACCACTCTATCCAATTTCAGAAAAGAAGCTGCGTCCAAGGGAAACGCTGGAGACAACCACACAAACCATTCACCTGAGACGTGCCCATTTTTTCCCTAATCTGAATTTGACTTTGTTTACACAGCGGAAGAATTTCTGTATGTACCCCCACGGGTTATTTATCAGGCATATAACGTCCCTAATTGTGGCACCGATACCCTTGATATTTCTTCATACCCAACGACATCCCACTTCACGACAGACTCCATCCTCCTTTGGGTGCCCCCAGGGGAGGAGGTGGGCGCTGCGAGCGTTTCCTCGGCCCCTATCAAAGCCAGCAAACCAGCCTCGGTTAGAAAGAAGTGGTTTTTATCAGCCCAAAGAAGTGACCTTGCTAAGAAAGCATCTGACTCCTCAAGTTGTGTTACTGGGGAAGATGCAACTATACATTCTGTACCCAAAGAAGATACAGGAGAAATAAAAAGTGCTGAATTTTTATTTTGTGAACAGAGATTTCCAGATTCTGCTCCTTGGACCAATTCAACACTCTTCCAAGGCAATACAAATCCCCGCTTCTAGGCTTTAGCCTCTACTTTTCAGTCCCATTTGACCACCAGTCTGGTACATGTCATCAAAAGGCCGAACGAGAGACAGTCCAGTGCTGAGTCAGCACGTTTGCAATCCAAACAAACAAAGCCAACGAGAACAGGCTGGATCTCCCACCTTCTCCTTTCTTTCCCCTGAACACTCCAAAGCAGTTTTACCTACATAAACCCAACAAATTATTCACCGCTATTACAACCCTCAGAAATGAAATACATCCGATATACGAAAGGTGGCTGCAGTTTACACACAGCCCACAAAGCGGGATTGGAGATCACGCCGCTGTGCAATTTGTCTTACTCCACAGCCTGTTTCTCACACCGCGTCAGCAAACTGCTCGAGGAGATCATTATGTAAATGCACACCGGGGTAACAGGTACCCGCTTTTCTTACGGCGAGGCAACAGAAGCGTCCTGCCGCGTGTCAGCGCTGGCTGCACCACGCGTTCGTCCTTCCCTCTGGATGGACGCAGGGGACGTGCCCGGCCGCCGGCACTCGCGGAGGTCTCACCGTGCTCTTCCTCCGCTGCCTTCAGTCTCACGGTCCCTCAGCTCCCCCGTAAGCCTGGCACCGCCTTCCTCCCTGCAGTGTAGGTGGAATAACCATGTCAGATCGCAACGAACGCAGTATTCACTTCTTTAATTAAATTTACCAGCATTACTTACTTGAATGACACAAGCTGGTCTGAGCCGCAACTACGAATATGTCATATTGGCAGCTGCACAAATATGGAACAAAGTAAGCAAATAATTCATAACCTAAGTACACAAAGATTTCACAGCACTTACTTGTTTTAATAAATGCAAACACACAGAAATATTTTTAAGCAAAAGATTCTGCCAAGACTTTGTGTGAAAAACTTGGCATGGCTAGTGCACGGGCTGCTCCAGGCTTAAAAAAGAGATTTCGGGGATGAAAGACTCCAGCAGAAACGTGAAGATAATCAAATGAAAGGTGTTGTCCCATGAGGAGCTAACATGTATTTGGAAAGGTAAACTGATATATCTGAGGGAAGAAGGAGACTCTATTTCAAATAATCTTCTATTTTAGGGAGGGCCCCCCCTGCAAGCACACCAGAATTCCTGCACAAAATGCAGGTCGTGTGCGCAAAAGGTTGACAGGGATGTTCTCCCTTTTGCATAATTCATGCTAAATATACAAACACATGTAAATTGCTCCATTCCCCTCCTTACTTAAAATGAAGTGGAGTAATCTACATTCTAAATAAGATTCAGGCGCCACTAAAATTCCCACTAATCCTCTTGTGGGAGCCGCACCGAGCGGCTGGTGGGTTCCTGGGGCCAGGCCACCCTCCGGCGGCACCGCTCGGCCACCGGCAGCCGCGGCAGCGCCGTGCTGACGGCCGCGGGCACGGCTCTCCCGTCCGGGCACTTGTTTAGGTGTTGGCCTCTTGAAAGGGACACGTGGGTTTATCAGCAACACCGAGACTGTGGTTGCTGAATGCTGCAGAGCGGCAAACCCCACCTTTTCTCTTCCAAACAGCAAAAAATACTGGTCCCGGCTGGCTGTAAAGAAGATGTTCAGCATCTCTGAGCGTGCCTTCGTGCCACCTGAGCTCACGGAGCAGCTGCTGCCCGTGGGGGGAAACAGCAGGAAAAGCCCCGGGGAGGAGCTGGAGCCGGAGCCGGGCACCCACGGGCAGGGTCTGCCCCCGGGGTCTGAGGGGCTTCCTGACGGCCCCCCAAGGGGACACGCTGGGGGCTGCGAGCCCTGCAGCGGTGCTGCGTTTATTCTGCTGCTGGAGAAAAGACGTGCCCGTGTCTTCCGAAACCGATCCCGGGCGAGGAACAGCTCCAGCGGGATGCTGGTGTGCGCGACACAGCGGCAGACGGACGGACGGGGCACGGCCAGAGCGAGGAGGTGCAGGACCTGCGCCCACCACCTGCTCCCCACCAGCCCTCACTGACGACGTACACATTAACCCTGGCTATATGACTGTGCAGAAAAAAATTGCAAGGTATACAGAAATATACTGGAATACAGAAAGCATTTGAGATTTTTATGTGAAAAAGATTTACCAAGGTAAACCCTTTGTTGCCTAAAATGGAAGGAAGAGGAGGACAGGACTGGACAGAGGTATCCTTCACCCCTACCCTTCTCCCAGGCAAGATACCACTGGGAAATGCTGCAGTAAATCTGCTGCAGAGATTTCAGACACGCTGCTGCTTCTCCCCAGGCTGCGTGAGAGCAGGAGCAGACCTACAGCTGCACTTCCCATGTAAAACAGAGGGACGATGCCTTTTCTCTGCTTTGCAGAGGCACTGTGGCATTAAGTCTAAAGGACGTACAACAAACAGTTAGATTCCCAGCCAGAATTAGCTGTATAAATTAAGATTACCAGATCACGCTGCCAACAACGGATCCTGGCTGGAAACCAGGCTACGAGATGTGCCTGCCCCTGCCCCCTTGGGACCTGAGCTGACACAGCACCGTGCAAAATCCACAATGAGCTTAGCTACCTGAAATCGCATAGAGAATATCAGATCACTTACTGACCAGCTACTAAGATTCCCTGTGGTGTTCAGGTACAAGAGGCATGATGAACAACAAAGCCACAGGCTTCATTTCGAGTTCCCCTGCCTCTTTTGGCTTTGCTTATCTCCACGACTCTACTTCCAAATAGATTCTTTCCATGGGCTTGCACGATGGTGGCTTTACCCCAGTAACACATCTTTTCTGCAGACCCATCCAAGCAAGAAGAGCAGAAGAGTTACTAGAGAATAAAGGATGACATTTGTTCTTCTGGGGGTGGGTCAGGCAAAGTAAGAACTAAATAAGAAAGTTTTCTTCAAAGAAAAATAGCAAAGCCATGTTCTTACAGACGTCCAAACTGCAGATGCTATTTTAAATCTAAACGTCTATGGAGCAAATATGTCAAATGGCTTTTATTTGGGAGACAGGCTATCTGAAATAAAAAATTCAGCTGTTTCCACGTCTCCTGTTTAAGCTAATCTACAATGAGAATGCTAATTTGATTTAGTTACTCTTTTTTTAAGAGCCAGCTCACCATGTTTCAGCTCACCATGATGGGCATCATCACTACTGATACGTCCTCCTATGTGGTTTCTCCAGTAACCATCGCTTTGACTGAAGTTAATGGGGATATTACATGTTGCACCAGTGGAAGATCTAGTCCTGCATGGCTCTGTATTGTCCTGTAACGTCCTCTGGGATATATATTTGAACATAAATGAAGCCGTCCCCCCGAAGCGTATCCTTACCGAAACGCTGTGGGACATGGTGGCAAGGCGCTAGCACGCAGCGCGGCTTCTTTGTGCCCGGTGGCAAGAACAAAAACACTGGTGTGTAGATAAAGCGCACAAGCCCAGCGTGCCGCAAAGCCCAGAGCTGGAGGCAGCAGGTCATGCAGCTCCTGGTCCGACGAGGCCGCCCGGCCCGAGGTGGGCCACCAAACCAAACCCGGCCCTCCGGCAGCAGCACTGCCGCCGTGCCGGGGACGGCCGGCCGGTGCCGGTGCCCCTCCCCGGGACAGACCCCTCTCCTCGCCCCCGGGAACATCTGGGTTTGTCTTCAAACAGGGTGAGGCAGAGAATCCATCACTGCTGTCAGGTTGTTCCCGTGGTTAATCACCTCCTTTGTTAATGATCTTTAACTATGAGCTAAACTTGTCACCACACAATTATATAACCAGATTCTTTTTTTCTTATACTGAATCTATACGTTACAATAAAAGCCCCTTTCTTCGAGGAGGTCTAGGAGAGAATTAGTGAGAGGCAGGTTATGCACCAAATGTGTGACAATCCCGATAGACGTGACAGGCAACCAGCAGCCGAACAGAAATACCCCATTTTACAGGTGGGCTGGGAGAGAGAAGAGAAGTTGCCTGAGCCAACCCAACGTACTGGGCCTCCCCCGTCACCCTCCCTCCAATTTCTACAGCTGCAGAGCTCGACGTTAGCTGCACGCAGCTGTACCTGCCCGGCACCCGTGTACGGACCGCGTACAACCCGTGTCTGCCAGGGCAGCGCGCCCGGCAAGTCCCCGGCCACCGGCGCGTCCCCCGCCTCCCCGGGGGAGCAGCATCCCGCTCCTGCCCTGGTCGCTCGCTCTCCAGCCTCCCGCACGGCGCACGCGGGCAAGAGGCATCTCCAGCAGGTCCCCGGGACACGCTGCGGGTGCCCTGGCCCTGCGTAACGCGGAGCAGCCCTCGCCCAGGGACGACGGGCTGAATTAACAGGGTGGGCTGGAGAGACACGAGCTTTGGCAAGGGGCATGAGCCAGAGGGGAGATAACGCATTTCCACCGCATGAGAGAGAAGCCTCGTGGTATTACCCAGAGAAGTCACAACCCTCAGCTTCAAGGAAGACTTTCCGACCGCCCATCTTCTTTTCTTTGAAATGCAACTATAACAAGAAATCGCCCTGTTTCAATTATACTAATGACCCGTGTCACACAGTGTCAATGTTACCGAGTATGTGCGCAGACTGCAATGCCTGTTTGCAAAAGCTGGAGCACTGTACTGGGCAAAAGGTGTCGTGATGGGGATGCTGCTTCAGCCACACACAGGACACTTGTATCTCTGCCTTGGGCTTATTTTAATGGGATGCTCCATCCTGCCAAGCGGACAAGCACTACAAAAGTCTCGGGGATCAGCAGAGCCCTGGGAACATACAGATAATAGCAAGCACAGCAGCACCTTGGCTCAAGCGACGCTCACGAGCAGCTCTGTGTCTTAAAAGAATACAACAAATTGTAATTCTGAAGTGTCGCTTTGAATTTATGACCTTGTGTGCATTTAATCACTTTGAAAGCATCATATTGTGTTATGTCTTATCACATTAGGCTTTTGCTGAACACGGTGAGATGCAATGTTACATGGAACAAGCTGGGATCAGAAGTAATGCAAAAGATTTTGCAGGTAAAAATATCCACAGACGAGTTTCAAGAAGGCTTTCAGCAGGGATGACACGCAAATTCCCCCCACGGCTTCACTTCCCACCAACCTGACAGGCTCTACCGGTTTCATTTAGGCTAGAAAGAGTGGAAAAGCGTCTCGTGAAGGGTGTGGAGTACAGCCCGTGCTTTTCATGGACTGGACCCTGAAACGTGGGTACGCAGACTGCGGGGGAGGACCCCGTGCAGAGCCGCCGGCACTCCCTCCCTCTCCTACGGAGACCAGAGGCACGCAGTCACGTTAGCTATTGCTGCCGAGGATTGAACAGGAACTACAAATTCAGTAAAACGGAGCTAATTTAAGAATTGCTAAGGCCCAAAGGGGTCTCCGCTAACAGACAATCTAATCCTGTACATCAAACAGGCCAGATCACCTCCCCCGTAACTCCCGCAGGCAGCCCTGACACGTGGGGCTGTTTCCTCACGCTCGTGCTTCCCTCTGCTCCCGAGGAGCCGGCTGGGCCCTGGAAGCACCTTCCCCTTCCACTGCGCACCCACGGACGGGATGACGGCTGCAGGTCCCTCCCCACGGGAACTCTTCTCTTCTACGCTCCATTCCACATCGCACCAGGCAAACTCACGATCGCAACTCCAGACGCGCACGCTGGGCTTCCCCCCTCGGTGCAGATTAATTCTCACCCTGCAGGGAAGTTACAGATCAAGAGCGCTGCTGGTCGGAAATGGAAATCCCCGGCGAGGCTCTCCCCATCCATCAGGAGCGTACTCAGCATCACGGCTTTAGGACTGCAGCCGCAGAGAGTGACAGGGGGAACGAACACTTCAGGGTTAACAGCAGAGCCGTGTCCAGCCTAAGCAGAAGTTACAAAGGCTGTGTAGATAAATTGCTAAACTAACTAACAGTTCCTGACTGAGACCTTGCTGGGGTGCATCCTCCCACTGGATAAGAGCGGATAGGCCTTGAGCTGGCTCGTTAGGCCTCCTCTGTAACAGCGGTGATGAGTGTCCTATGTAAATCACTAACAATGGACAACTGTGAAAGGACCAGTGTCAAAGGACAAGATAACCCGATGCCTCGTTATATTCCAAGAGTCGAGGACCTGATGAGTTAATTAAATGACCATATATAGACAAAGGAAGCCCAGAGTTCAACTAACGGACACAGTGAGGAAGACTATGGATGACCACCGGGGAGGGAAAAGACCCTAACCCTAATTTTACTGCGCATGCTTGGACTATGTAAGTGACTTCCAGGAACTCATTACCATAAGACCGCCTTTTCTAGGGAATGTAATGAATATGTATATCCCGATTGCATATAACGCCTGGAAGTTAAGTACCCCGGGCGCACGTCTGTGGTGGGGCAGCCCCCCGTGCCGCCCAGCAATGAATAGACACACCTGCTTTACAGTCTCACAGCTTGTGGAGTCCGCTTTCCGCTCGTCACAGAGGACATCTGGGGTTGCTGCTGCGGGCTGCGGCGCAGAGCTCATCCCCACGGCAAGGAGACACAGCCTGGGCTTGCCCCGCCGGCGTGGGCTGGAGCTGCGCGGAGCTGTGGCCACCCGGCAGCGGGACCACCGTGCCCCAGCCCCTGCCGCCGGCCAGCCCGCGGCACCCACAGCGGCCTCCTCCTCTTAGGTCTTTTCCAACCTTATGACTCGGTGGTTCTATATATACAGATACATATCATGTATATACACACCTGTTAGCGCTTATTTAAAGACAACCAACAAGTAGGAGAACTAAGCATTTTTTTTTTCTTACAGATTAGCCCAGTCAGGCGTTTCCAGTAAAGTTAAACCAAACTTTTCTGATCATGCAATTTTCAGTCTTCATTACTGTAACCATGCAATCAGCCATCAGCCTGTTATGAATCTGATCTGTCAGTGTTTAAGAGGCATTTGGACAATGCCCTTAACAAGATGCTTTAACTTTTGGTCAGCCCTGAATTGGTCAGGCAGTTTGAGTAGATGATCATTGCAGGCCCCTTCTCATTGAACCATTATTCTATTCTATTCTATTCTATTCTATTCTATTCTATTCTGAGAAAAAAAGGCACTTTTTACGTTCCCAGGAGGGGATGAAAAAATACATCTTTTTTCATCAAAACAATGCAAAATCTGTTTTTTTTTTCATCCTAAAACTGGTCCAATGTCTCCACAGGAAACCAAAACAAGCTGATCACATTTTGTACCAGTTGTTGCTATGGAGTGCTGCTGACATGATTAATTAGATAGTCACTGGGCCAGAAAAAGGAATGAAAATTAATAGGATTTTCTGGCCATTCCAGCATTTTATATTAAAGAGCCATGGATGAAATACTGAACAACCTTTGGGGAAAAGAGTGGGACCCATGTCTCCCCCCCGCTCAGGTAAGTGATCTGAGCACGGCTGGAGAGCCAGAGGCTTTTCTGCCTTGCTGAATAACTGCCCGACTGCAGAGCAGAGCAAGGTCGAAGCGAGGGGCTTCGAGATCCAAGGGCTGCATTTCCACAGCAAACACTACTGTTCCATCAATACCTGCTGCTTGGGTTTTCCTGGGTCCGCATGGAGATATATGGGCAAAGCACCAGTTTTAGGCCCCTGGACATCCATTTCCTACAGACCATGCCAGCAACCCAGCTACGCTGCCACGAGCCGGTACCGGCCAGCGCTCAGGGGCGTTCGGGGCAGACCCCGATTTTGCATTTGCCTTTGCTCAGTGTCAGCACCAGGTCCCCGTGTGCAACCTTCACCGGCAGGAGACTGCTCCGTGTCCGGCAACAATCTCTGCTTCTGCTCCTGAACGCACCAGTCCCTCGATTCAGTGCTGTGAAATGATAAACAACAAATAAAAGCCAAGGAAAGATTTGTACTTTCACTTAACTGTAGGTTCATGATGTTTCTCTTCGATAACCTGCATGAAGGGTGGGTACCTGAAGGGCACCTACCTACATAGAGAACGTCAAAGTGGGCCTCCGTGTACACATATAAATATATGTACACATACAGGTATATACTGGGATTTAATGACACTCACATTCGTTATAGCAAGATTTGTTTTAACAGCAACGTGGAGATTAACTCCCTCTGTATCTGGGAGAGAAGGAAAAGTTTTTAGTGAAAGCTGAAAACTATTGTATATATTCAGTCATCTGCATTTAACTGATGATAATTTAATTAACTTGGAAAAAAACTCGCCCTTGCTATGCTAATTTTGCACAATATGAGACTTCTCCTCTGGCTGGTGTGCTAGTGTACAAAATCCCAGCTCATCTAATCCCTTCAGCATCTGCATCACAGTTTTAGAATACAGCATCTGTAAATGTAAATTGAAAAGAAAACAACTGACAGGTAATTATTTCAGTAAACTACTAGCAGATTTTTGCCTTTATGGACTTCGCTGAATCATTACGCATTTGCTCAAAGTGCTGTTTGCTCAGATTTAACAGCTCAGGAAGTTTTGTTACTGTTCGCAGACTTTTACTACAAGAACGAGAGTTACACCCCCGAGCCCAAGACTGACAGGAGATGTCCGGACGGGTGGACACGCATTCGGTGTGGGCGGCTGTAGAACACGGGTCCCCTGCCAGCCCCAGGCCCCTCCGTGGCGCTTGAGGAGGCGCGGGCACGCTCGGCTCGGGAACACGGAAGTTTTGTGACATCAGTGGGACAAATTTGGGGTGGACCCCAAGGAGTGCATCGCCTCTGAGCAGGCACAAGCTAGCATTTACACGGTTCCACAGGTGACTTACTCATGAGAGTAAGCTTTTTAAATGTTACTGCGTTCATTATTACTTGCACGTGCAAATCACCGGTGAGGTTTATGCAAGGAGAGGACAAGTCTTAACAATCCTTTTTTACTAGACCATCTTTCCTGACATTTCTAGCTCCTCCAGTTTCACTCCCAGCCTGTATCCAAGAACACAGAGGTAAACACAAATGAAAAATGATGAGAAGGAAGTGAGCCACCTGCTTCCAACCTCGGAGGGCTGGTATTTATTCTGAACAGGAGGCTGCAGGGTATCAGGGGCTTCTAATTGCTCCAGTTGGTTCAGTTCGTATCTGTGGCCATCTGGATATTCGTGGGTTAGCAATTAAAAACGGTAAGCGAAACAGTTGAAAATATTATTGTTCAGCTTACTAAAGTTTTTTTTATTAAAGGCTAAGAATAGGCATATGACAAATCTTCAGTGAAAATCAAACAGTGCTGTAAATATGTGTCTGTGCAAGGGCCAGGCATTCTTGCTGATCATCTGAACACCAACGTAGGCTTTTTCTAAAGGCATCTCCACAGCTTGAGGTGAGAGTTTCCTACACCCGCAGGTAAGAAACTATGGGTGGACAAGCAATGTATGAAGACATACAAAGAGATATTCTGTTGGTAACAAGCAATTTTGAAGTATCTGTGCGGTGGCTGTTGTTTGCATGCTTGTTTTTAAAGTTTAATTCTGGCAATTGTTGTGTTTTCCTCCATGAATGCAGTGGGAGCAATCTAACGGAGCACTAATACTGCACGTCAGTCCGAAGGCAGGTGATGTGGACGGTCAGGAACGACGGGGGAGCGCTGGGAAGGGCCCTGCCCTTACCGAAAGGGAGAGCGGAGGTGGGGGGCTCCTGTCCCACCAGGGTTAATACAAGGTACGTGTATTATTAGTTCTGAACGGCATTTTTCATGTTAAAACTTCTCCCCAGGCCCCGACCCTTCTCTCCTCACGGGCTGCACCACTCACATTGCTCTTCAGCAAGGAAAGGGATTTGCCTTTCAGAGAAATACACAGAACAATCCGCAAAGGAGGAACAGTTTATTTTCTTATTTCAGGGGCTTCTTGCAGCCCCGAGACTTGTGCTGATACTCACCTCTCAGTCCCTCCAGGAGGGCTGTTGCTCAGAGAAG
The DNA here is from genome assembly GCA_013400755.1 of Pelecanoides urinatrix. NCBI lineage: Eukaryota > Metazoa > Chordata > Aves > Procellariiformes > Procellariidae > Pelecanoides > Pelecanoides urinatrix. The sequence goes on from VZTQ01013745.1 coordinate 719,354, forward strand.
CTCGGGAGGATGCTCCCCACGCCTCCGCGGTCCCGCCAGAGCTCGGGATCGGGTAGCCTGGCAATAGCCAGCTCCAGCAAGCCAGAGAGAGCCCATTGCAAAGGCAGGGCACCTTTTTTAATGATCCTACTGACGAATATACCTGTCTTCCCATCTTCTGGAGTGAAACCTCGTCTTCAAAGCAGACGGGTGGCTCCTACCCACCGCTCACTGCTGCCCCGGCCCTACCGGGACGCGGGCCAGGACCTTGAGGTTGCTCATGCAAGAAACCCATCACTCCAATACGGGGTACAAAGGGGGTTTTAATCTCACGAAGGCCTGAGGAGAAGCAATTGCTGGAAGCTGAAAGCTGGAAGGACGGCCTGGGGAAGCAGCTCCCAGCTGCCGGTGCTCTGCAGACCAAGCTGGTGCCTTTCTGAAAGATGACGTGCCATCAAAGACACCTTGGGCGAGGTACAGGATGAGCGATGAGACTTTATGTTCTGTGACACAGAGAGAGCACAATAAATCATTTATGGATCTCTTCTGCCCCTATAAACCACGAATAAAGGCACTGCTTTCAAAATACTTGTCCTAGGACTGGTCTTCAGAGAGGAAGACATTTCACACTGTCCTTCCCAGAAAGTCCCCAAGGCCTGTTCAGCGTGTAGGTCCCCCCACCACCTCCTGCCATTTCATCTAACTCGGGGCCAAGTCCTCAGGGTCGGTCTAAGCCTTCATGGAAGATTTCCTTCCAGTTTCAAGCAGGACACACTTACAATCAAGCCTTGGATTCAGCAGGTTTCAAAATCTTTCCATATTTATGACAGATACCAGGGATTAACTTCATTTACGAATTTAACAGTGATTACACTTTATTATCCGCCACACAAACAAATATTATTAGGAACAAGTGAATTACACATAAAGGCATTCTTCGTGCATTTATTTACACGTCCCAAGAAAGGCTGTATTCACGTTGTGCAATTCTGATCGCATGCTTCGCCGAGCATTAAAAAGGTTTCACCGCTGCACGGCTGCCCCAGTTTGACAACTCTGACAGCTTCACTCTGAACGTGTCTGCGAACAAACAAGCAACACTGTGGAGACACGAGGGGTGCTGAGCAGTGTGGAATGCTTCCAAACAACGCTCCTGTCACAACAATGATTTCTAGTAGGTGTTACTCCACACTGACGTCTTCATTTCTGAGAGTTTCACATATGAACAAGCTACTCACTTGTACCGTCTCTATCTGCAGGTACAAACTCCCATTTCTCCCTGCTCATCCCGAGATGATCTGCGGCACTGCTGCTTAAATAGCGTTCTTCTTCCAAGCTGCCTGAAGCTTGTTTTTTTTTAAGTGATCCGTGCAGAAGCACAGAGAGACCACACACACCCGGGGGTGACGGGAGGGTTTGTCCACCCCACGCAGGGGCTCAGAATTAGGGCAGGCACCTGCGGCAGCCTCCTCCCTCCAGGTCAGCTCTCCCGCACTTCGCCCCGCCGAAGGTGGGCTGCCAAGCTGAGCACTAAACACACGGAGAAAAAAAAACCACAAAACCAGCCTGACCCAACCTCAGTCCGCCAGGAACTTCAGCAGCGGCTCCGCAGGCCGTCGCCGAGCGGCACTTTGGGGAAACCAGAGTCTGCACCGGAGCACAGACCCGGCACGATGGAGCACGGTGGGGAGCGCGTCACCCGGGTGTCGTGGTTTAACCGGGCAGGCAGCCAAACACCACACAGCCGCTCACTCCCTCCCCCCACCCCCAGCGGGACGGGGAGAGAATCGGAAGGGTAAGAACGAGAAAAACTCGTGGGTTGAGATAAAGACAGTTTAATAGAACAGGAAAAAAAAAAAAAAAAGAATAATGATAATGATAGAATATACAAAAGGAGTGATGCACAATGCCATTGCTCACCACCCGCGCTGATCGATAACCGAGTAGCAATCGCTACCTCCTGGAACACGCCTACCCTTCATATACTGAGCATGACGTCACATGGTATGGAATACCCCATTGGCCAGCCGGGCTGGCTGTCCTGACTATGTTCCCTCCCATGTTGTGCACCGAGCTCAGTCAGCGACATGGGAGCTGTCCTTGGACTAGGAGGGCACTTAACAATAACTGAAAACATCAGTGTGTTATCAACGTTCTTCTCATACTAAATCCAAAACACAGCACTAGGGAGAAATTTAACCCTATCCCAGCCGAAACCAGGACACCGGGGAACAGCCGGAGCCAGGCTGGCACTCGGCTCTGACCCGATACATCTGCCTTTTCAGGGAAAGAGGTCTGCACTGCCGCCTCCTTCCCAGAAAGAGGGTGGACAGGACCATTAGCAAAACAGAGCGACGGAGAAAACATAATGAACCTGTTTAGAAAATCATGGTATTTAATCATGTCTAATTAAGGGGAAAAATAGAAAAAGCAGGAAACCAACCCACATGTTTGGGTTCTCTCCTCTTAAGACTGTTAATGTCACATTACTCGTTCAGCTAGTATTTCTAAAGCTAATATTATTAACATAGCTGAAACCTCTGAAAGACAGGATTTGCTTTTAATGATTTTTTTCCTCTAAGATTTTAAGGTTAAATTCTTAGATTGTATCATGTGTTTCTATTTTGAGACGAGCAGAAATATACTGCCAGTAACTGTATCAACAAATGGGTAGGAAATTATGGAGCCACAAAGTACAGGCAGCTAACTCAGGAAATACTGACAACCACTAATTTAGCAAAAGGTCACAGCTGTATTAGGGCAGAGGCGATGATGATCATCACCACCATATTAGAGTATGGCTTTTCATCAACACAAATTCATTTTTACAGGACAAAGAAACTTCTGTCCCCAAGGAACGATTTCTGGCATCTGGGGAGAGTGCATATTTTTCTAAATGTTTTCCTAGATGCTACTGAAGACTTTTCAAAGCTTGGCCGAGACTTCAAACATCTGACCCTGGGCAAGGCCCAGCCATTACAGGTGGAATGGTGGCCAATGTTTCAAGTCAACTAGAAAGGAGCTGGAGATGAGGCGATTCTGCCCACACGCACAGGCAGCCAGGAGCACCCGGCACGGATGGAGCCACAACAGGCGAGGCACCAACTGACACCACGTACTGCAGAGCCTTTCACATTCACCTCGCGCGGACAAACGTCTCCTGAACACTGCTCACGCCCTCGCTCCTTGCCAGTGTCTGCTGAAATGTCCGTGCCCATGCCCACGTTCGTGCCCACGTTCGTGCCCGTGCCCACATCCATGCCCANTCCCGTGCCCATGTCCGTGCCCACGTTCGTGCCCGTGCCCACGTCCATGCCCACATCTGTGCCCACGTCTATGCCCATGCCCACGTCCATGCCCACGCCCACGTCCATGCCCACGTCCATGCCCACACCCATGTCCATGCCCATACCCATGTCCATGCCCACATCCATGCCCACACCCACGTCCATGCCCACGTCCATGCCCACATCCATGCCCACATCCATGCCCACATCTGTGCACATCCATGCCCACGTCCATGCCCACGTCCATGCCCACATCCATGCCCATGCCCACGTCCATGCCCACATCCATGCCCACATCTGTGCACGTCCATGCCCACGCCCACGTCCGTGCCCACGTCCATGCCCACATCCATGCCCACGCCCACGTCCGTGCCCACATCTGGGTGCACGTCCATGCCCACATCCATGCCCACATCTGTGCATGTCCATGCCCATGCCCACGTCCGTGCCCACATCCATGCCCATGCCCACGCCCATGCCCACATCCGTGCCCACATCCATGCCCACATCCATGCCCATGCCCACGTCCATGCCCACGTCCATGCCCACATCTGTGCACGTCTATGCCCATGCCCACGTCCGTGCCCACATCCATGCCCACATCCATGCCCACATCCGTGTGCACGTCCATGCCCACATCCATGACCACGTCCATGCCCACGTCCGTGCCCACATCCATGCCCACATCCATGCCCATGCCCACATCCGTGCCCACGTCCGTGCCCACGTCCACACAGGGCAGCACCCAGCGGGGCCATCAGCCCCTCTCCTTCTCTGCTTGCTGCTCAGTACTCACCGGGCACTATTGGCTGTATGAGTCAAACGACACAGACTGCAGAACAAAAAATTTTAAATAGTTAAACAGTGAATGCCAAAGCATCAGCATGTGGCTGTGCAACCCCTCAGATCTGAAAGATACCTGTGCTTTGTCAATGTTTTCACAAATACCTAGTGATGGGTGCGAATCCAATCCAGAGAGATCTGAGCCAGCGATAAACAAAGTTCTGGAACAAACAATGCGGATGATGATGAATTAACTCTACGACAGTCTGAAAGAACTTCAAAATTATTCCTATGTTAAGAATTCATGTAAATATTGGTAGCCCATGGTGCCCTTGGTGACTAATTAGATGAGTAACTGCTATTTGTTTTTCGGGGTTTTTCTTTTGAAAATGTTCCTGATGTTTTTACTGGCAGGTAACAACTGAATTTGACAAAACGGCAAGCCCAGGGAAAGCTTCACCGGAGCCCAGTTTGTAATTTGAATTAGGCTCACTATTGTTAGTTTTCCCTCTCTTTTCTGAAAATGAAAGAATTCTTTCATTTTCAGATCTTTAAATGATGTGCAAAGTGCAACAGGATTTGGTATTTGCAAATGTGGCTTTTTTCTTTGGACTATTACCCAAACGAAAGAATCCAACAACATTGATTCCACATTTTTTCATACGAAGATGACAGACCACTGCTGATGTCTTAATGTCTGGTTTATTCTCTAATTTATTATTCATTTACTTATAATGTCTGATTTATTTCCTAATTTATTAATTTATCCCCTGATTTGGTCCTATATCATCCAATCTGGAATTGAAAAATTTTTATATATATATATATACACACACATATATATATATATATTTTCTGTGCAGCAGGTAACCAATAAGCCATTACAATTTTGAACAGCAAGCAGAAAGATAAAATACAATGGAGGAGGTATGAATTTATGTGCAGAGCTCATTGCTAGATCAGGCATATATGCCGTACTGAAGAGTATGTCAGAGGCAAACCAGGCTGGTAGTTATAGCAACCATACGCTTAGCTAGAATAACACATTCCTGGGTACACAGGAGGCTCAGACGCTGTTAGGAAAATAATAGTTCAGATCTTTAGCGAGAGCAAGCAAACACTTTTTACCAGATTCTGCGTTCTCTGCTAGGAGCGGTGGAGATTTCAGAGCCTTCGGTGAGAGAAGAACAGAGCTGGCTGAACAGGCAGTGACCAGTACATTGGAATAAATCTGGCTTGTTTTGTTTCCTAAATGTACCTCTTGCTACTTCCCCATTTAAATGAACAAACGCTTTGCTCATTCTGATTCAGACTTTTGACTAAAATAATACCGAGTAGTGCTAATTTTTAGTAGAACCATACTTTGCATGGGGCTTTTTAATAAAGCAGTGCTTTTCCCCGGTCACAGCACTGCCATGCTCTTTGGGCTCACGTGGCAGCGGGTGATCAGTGCTTGTCGCGGGTTTTGAAATGTTTGGAGGAAGCTTTAACCACGGCTTTTACCCTGCAAACTGTCCCAGTACTGCTGCAGCGCCCGCCGGCCTCCACCTCGCTGGGCAGCGACACTCCCCTACCCAAACCACCGCGCCGGAGCTCACCCCCGCGGGAAAAAGCCCCGCTAAGACACAGCATCTAGCACAGCCTCTGGCTCCGGCTGTCCTAAGGACCGACTAGATAAACCCAGGTCTACCCCTGCTCACAAGTCCCATCAGCAGAGGTATCAGGGCGGAGGTTCCCCACAGCTGAACAACTCTCGGCTCAACACCCCTTACCCGACCCCCGACACCGAAGCTGCCTGCCAGCCCCTGCCTGCCCCTGCCTGCCCCTGCCTGCCCCTGCCCCTGCCTGCCCCTGCCAGCCCCTGCCTGCCCCTGCCTGCCCCTGCCCCTGCCTGCCCCTGCCAGCCCCTGCCTGCCCCTGCCTGCCCCTGCCCCTGCCTGCCCCTGCCAGCCCCTGCCAGCCCCTGCCTGCCCCTGCCAACCCCTGCCTGCCCCTGCTGGCCCCTGCCTGCTCCTGCTGGCCCCTGCCTGCTCCTGCTGGCCCCTGCCTGCTCCTGCCAGCCCAGGCCCTGCCAGCCCAGCTGCCACAGCTCCGCAGCGGGACCGGCTCCACGCTGTCCCTCTGCGTTAGCCCAGCTCGGAACGTGGGCTACGGCTTAGAGAACACGATGTATTTTAACCTCCTCCCATTTGGTTACTGTCGGAACAATGAAATCTAGCAGATGTACTTAATGACCACCCCTTGGTTTAATGTCCTGGGAGGTCTCAACGTATTTACAGAAAAATAAATTTTAAGAAAAATGTATTCATTCCCAAGTACAGTCCTTCTCTGCAAAGCGTTCCACAACGTATGCATTCAACACACTTATTAAAACACCAACACAGTAAAACCAACTGCTTGTGGGTTTTGCAAGAAAAAAAAAAAGTAGTTTCAAGTAGATGCAATTGAAATAGTAAGAGCACACATTAAGTGTCATTATTATTGCCGAGCTTTAAATTATTGTTATCATTGCTAGCCCTTAAATCCCTCCGACCAGAGGCAGAAAAGCGCTGCAGGCAGTCGCCAGCAGCCCCACCACAGCCCAAGGCTGGGAAGCCGCCCGGCTCCCGAGGCTGGGGACCCGCCAGCAGCCCCGCTGGCTTCTGCCGGGCCGGTCCTCCGGCGGGCAGGCAGGAAAGCTTTCCCAAATAACCACGGCCGAGCTCTTAACAAGAGCTTCGCCCGTCTCAGGGCCAGCAGACACGCGTGTTTTCAAAACAAAGCCTGTTCCAGCTGATAACCGCACAGAAAACGACCCCGAACCCAGGCGCTTTTCACGCACTCTCCTCCTCCCTCAATTACGCCGGTTCAGCTGGTGGCTTGTCTGCTGCCTCCCAAGTACGTAAAGACACAAGCACAGGCGCTCGCTTGGCATTTCAACAGAGGGCAAGCGCCGTAACCCACAGAGAGCAGTTCACAGTGAATTGCTGGACTACAATTAACAGCAGCAAGACCTCAGAAGCTGTTAGAGGGATTTTTATTGTCTTATCCATCACGATGGCCTAGCATGTTGTTTATAGTCCTTATTAATAATGTCACACATATAGTGATGGATTTTGGCAGTCCATGTCAGTATATTCTCCGAGAGCCACTTTTCCCTCTCTCCTCCACCTTCTTGTCCCCGTAACCGTACCTTTCCTCTGCTAATTAAAGCTCTCCAGGGTACAGATGCTGCAACTCTGGTTCGCAGGAGCTGGCCACAGCCCTGGCAAAGGAAGGTGCCCGGCAACGAGCCACCTCGTCACCCGCCTCCGCCACCCGGGACGCTTTCACCCCTTTTTCTAGGGAAAGGACTCAGCAGCGCTGGGGACACGCGTAACCTTGTTGCTGAGTGTAGCGTGATATTCAGTTGGACTGGGTTTTCTTCTCACCTCCAGTAAAAGATTCATGAGACTGTAGTGAAGCAATCAATGGTTTTAATTACCGGCTTAACGCTGGGTGCAGGAGCACTATATTGACTAATGCTAAGCAGAGGCACAAATGCTTTACTTTAGTGGGCTGGAAGCTCTGGACCTGATCTCCTGCATCCCACCCACAAAATGAAAACAACGGTATTTCCCTTCCTCCCGTCCTTCCTCCCTCGCCGCCTGCCGCACTCGGAGCCAGGGGAGCACCGGGCCCACGGGAGCTCCCCATCTCCCCCCGGGTCCTGGCTGCTGCCTGTCCTGGCTCCGGTGCAGAGCGGCCGTGCGGGGGGTCCCCGCACCCCCCGGGACGGCTCCACCGAGCAGCCGGCCTGGACCCCTTCCTGATCCCCTTCTTCTTTCCCCTGACACGTGAAGTTCAGGGGAAACTTCCCCAAAGCTGTTTTTCCATATAAAACACGCATGCAGTCTGATCACATTTAATTGCAAATAACCGAGCACTTCAGAGGGGTTGTCGGTCGCCCTTCTGTAGCGTTAAATGACAAGATCAAGAAGGGATGTGTCATACTGGGTGACGCAACAAGACGGCCACCCGATCAAGAGGAGACTGAAGGAAGGATGCGCTAGACAGACAGGGATGTTACTTGCCCATTTGTCACTCCATTGTCTAGAAATCATCTGTTTCTCTTAGACGGGAGCTGCGGCCGAATTCCAGACATCAGCAGGGAAGAAATGGAAAAAGCGTTGTGTCTTCATTAGTTACCAACTGTCTCCTTGGGAAAGAACATCAGATTTCCGCCTCGGAAACGGGAGTCCTGCCCCACGGAGGTCAGTCCGGAGAGGGCTGCTGGTGTGTGCCAGCCCACGGCCCTTGCTGCCACGCCTGCCACTTGGCCAATATTTTCCGAAGTCAACATTTGGAAAATAAATGGGAATTTTTGCCTTCTGACAAATTTTTGCCCAACAGCTTGATATTTTTCAAACGTGAAAATTTAAACCACCCACAGCTCATTTGCAAAGGCACGCTCTCATCTGCTGTAGTTTCCTCCAGACCTGCACTCCGATTCGTCTGCCCATAAACTGGGCTAAGATTTTAGAAATATTTATTTATTTTAAGGGGATATATTACTTCTGCAGAAAAATGAAGCTGGGAGTTGTCATCTGCAGCAATATTTTGAATTAGCTTTTACTGTGTTGCTTCCACTACCTCCCACCTTCAATCAAAACTGATGGGAATAAAAAGGTTGCTTCTGTTTCACTGGTAATTTCTTCATACTCCTTTCTTCCTTTGCAGTACCATACCCTGCATGACAATGAAGCCTCGAGAAGTCCCATCTCAACATGAAAACACCGCAGCAGAGGTTTCCTAGTTTATTTTAAATGAACACACAGTTTCTAGGCTGGTGAACAACCAAATGGTGTGAATATTCCTGAATATCTGGAAAGGCACAAGGGAACAGGCATGTAAAATAGTTTCTTCCTACGTTAGGGTTATTTCTAGAGAAGATCCGCAGCTTTCTTCACCAGACTCACCCCGGCCTAAGGTAACACGCACCCGGTGGAAGCGATGGCTGAATGTTCCCTTGACTTAGCAGGGATTTTTGTTTTTACTTATATTCTTTCAATAAAGAACTGTTACAATGGAAGAAGAAACCCTGCAGGCAAACGCACCCCCCGCCGTGCCGAAGCGTGCTGTCGCTCCCACCCGTGTCCTCTGCCAGGCTCCCGTGGAGCTCCAGGGCTCCGCGGTCCCTGCTGACAGTCACCTCCATCGCTGCCGCAGGCGCCAGAGCTGCGCAGCCCCGGCGCAGCCGCAACCTCCGGCGGTGGAGCAGCCCTTGTGCTCTCTGCGCTGAGCCCTCACCCGACCGTCCTGCTGTCCTGTCCCGTCCTGCTGCCCCATCCTGCTGTCCTGTCCCATCCTGCTGTCCCGTCCTGCTGTCCTGCCCCGTCTTGCTGTCCTGTCCCGTCCTGCTGCCCCATCCTGCTGTCCTGTCCCATCCTGCTGTCCCGTCCTGCTGTCCTGCCCCGTCTTGCTGTCCTGTCCCGTCCTGCTGCCCCATCCTGCTGTCCTGTCCCATCCTGCTGTCCCGTCCTGCTGTCCTGCCCCGTCTTGCTGTCCTGTCCCGTCCTGCTGCCCCATCCTGCTGTCCTGTCCCATCCTGCTGTCCCGTCCTGCTGTCCTGCCCCGTCTTGCTGTCCTGTCCCGTCCTGCTGCCCCATCCTGCTGTCCTGTCCCATCCTGCTGTCCCGTCCTGCTGTCCTGCCCCGTCTTGCTGTCCTGTCCCGTCCTGCTGTCCTGCCCCGTCCTGCTGTCCCGTCCTGCTGCCCCCGCGCCCCCGCCCTGCCCTGCCCCTGCCCGGCGGCTGCCCCGGGGCCGCGGGCTCGGCCGGCTCCCCCTGCCCCGCTGCCCCGCCGGGGCTGCCCAGCCGCCCTCAGCTCGCGGATCCCGCGCGGCTGCCGAGGCAGGAGGGTGCCTTTAGGGCTTCCCAGAGCTCGGCTGCTGTACTGAACGCAGAAACCCACTTGTCTTCGTCAGCCTTCCGATCTGCAGCTCTCCGGCAAAACTCAGCGGAGACTTCAAATCCAACACCCTTCAGGACTGAGCTCCCAATTTATCAATAAATTCACCCTGCAATTGCTAGCTGAACATCGGAACAGGCAATGCATTGTTCGACAGGACTTATTATGCATAACAGATTTGTTTATTTAGACATGCAAATCATACTCCTGTTAAAGTTGGCAGGAAAGCAGAACGACCTCTTTTATTTAAAGAACAGACTTCCGAGATCATTCATAGTGACTGCAAAAGAAAACTTTGCAGAGAGACGGGCAAAAATAGTAATAATTTCACAGTATGCAAAACTGCATCACTGCTGTTATCGTATGGCTGTCTACTTGGAAAGATCTGGAAGGAATGAAATGCAACATGTTTGTAGTTAAAAAAGTTGAAAATGAAGCTTAGCAAAAATCATTGGGATGGTTTTACCAGGCAGATGCATTTATATCTGAAGTGAGATTTTAACCTGTAAGTAGAAATGTCACTAACTAGTGATACTTCAGGTTGTGAAGACCTGCTTATGGTTGTATTTGGACGATGAAAATATAACTGTTTGATTTAAGAGAAAAAATAACCAATTAGAAAATTCATCAGATGCAAATAGGATGTCTTATTGCATGTAAGTAAATTTTAAAAGGGAAACATATCAGTAAGGTAGAAAGGAATAACTAATTTAAGTCTTCATTTCATCTAAACTCACTTAAAACCAAGACTGAAGAGCAAGAAAATTCCTAAAAATGCATCCTACTAGTGCATCAGCAAAACAGGATATTTGAATTTAATACCGGTAATGGAAGTAGGTTTTGCTGGCCTCCCAGACCTGCTTTCCATCCCGATTCCAATTGTCATAATGAAGCTTCCCAGCTTTTAGAAGTCCCTCTGCTACTGTCCCGACCCCGCAGGGAGCTTCATGCCCACCCTGATGCTCTGAGACCCCCCGCGCTCGCTCCAGCTCGTAACCAGGCTCGCAGCCACCCCCCTCAGAACCGATGGCATCAACCCCTCACAGAGAGCCGGCTCCAAACGGACCTTCTGGGTTTACCCTGATTCTCCCTGGGAAACAGGAATCATTTTGTGGGCCCTGGTGTCCAGCTGCGGGGCTCTGGCAGAAACACGCCGCGGCTCACCACGGAGCACCCGTCCCTCGCAAGGCGCGCGTCTGCGGGGTCTGCCCGGCGTGGGAGAGTCGACGAACACGTACCCCCGGGTGTGCTCCCCCCAGTCCCGCGCTGGGCAGCGCCCTGGGAGGCATCTGGGCAGCCCCACACTGACTCGTACCACCCTCCGCCGCCGTTTTGAGGTGGAGACACCTGCACGGGGGAAGCAGCCGGTGGAAGCATCTGTTTGCAAATTAAAGAGTGTCCAAACATTGACGCCAGAATTTTGCTTGAATCATTAGGCCAGATAAAACGCTAATTGCAATTACATTGGTCCCTGTGCCAAGCCTGGGATTCTTGGCCTGACTTATCTGGACTTTAAAAATCATGGTAGCTGAATTAGCAATTTTGCTGTCCAGTACTCCTTGCACGTCCTCTGTGAAACTCCATCACGAAATAATACGGGATTATTAGTAAGAATCACAGAGAGCTCTGAGAGATGGCTCAAAAAGTAACATTTAAGGTGCCTGCCTGTTTGTTGATGTGGTAACTCTACACAGCCTGCCAGGGAAGCTGGAAACGAAGCACCAGCCCCGGGTGATGTCAAGAGCAGAAATGCTGAGAACATATGGTTCTCAAAAACTGCTTGGAAAAAGCTCTGCCAGTACAAATGCTCGTAGATCATCCCAATGAAAAATGCTTTTTTTACCTTTTTTAAAAAAATATTACTTGTCAGTATCAGCCTCAAGGTAGCAGCAAGCTGTACAGCCTGGACCCTCCGGCATCACCATTTCTGGGTGTTTTGAAAGACCTGCTATTCTTCTGAACATCAGTTAGGTAAAGAAACACGATGTTTGTCAGTTCAGACAACACAAACTTTTTGACTTTTCTCACAATAGCCTCAATTTTTTATCGACAATTTTGACAAGCCAAATTGACCGGCAGGAAGGAAAATGGCTTGGGCATCCTGCGAAACGTGACTGATGTGTCATATGGAGTCCATGGCGGGGGCCTGCTGCGCTGGCCGTATGACTTCTGTATGGCTGGAAATGTCAACTGGAACCTTAGGAAACGGATGCAACCTTTGTTTTCATGTCCTGCTTTCCACCTCTGAATTCAGGTATCTTGGTGGCTTTTCCTTTCTCCACATACGACCATCAAACCGCTCTCCCTGTCGCTCCCACTGTACAAACACAACCTGAAGATTTCATGCAAAGCCCTTCCTGAATGCAAACCACTGAAAAACAGGCAAAGAAACCAAGGTCAACTATTTGTATTTGCAAAGTACGTATAAAACCACCTCAATCATGAGATTATTGCTGACACTGGGGTTTCTGAGGCTGGCCTGCACTGTCCCCAGCCTGTGGATTTCTGTCCTGCCTACACCCACTTGTTGCTCGCTGTTCGGCAGCGGGGCGCGGGGGTAGCTGGTGTGTTGTGGTTCGCTGCTTCTGCAGCATCTGCTGAAGTGGGTTAATGATCTGTCACTAAAGCATCATAGCGCTGAACCACACACAGAGAAAGGGACGGAGATTATTCTTCTCTTCTACACAAACCATGCACCATTCATTAGGTTTGTATCAATAAAATCAAAGCACAGTAGAGGCACATTAAAGACGTTAAGAACATAGGGCAACTCATGATGGAGAATAAAAGAAATATCTTTGTATTCCTAAAAGCCCAGCCTAGCACAGTGCTTGCTAAATCGCTGCAGTCAATCACGCTTCTGGAAGCAAACATTCATACGTGCGCATCCCACACGTGCCGTTTCTCCAGCAGAGAAGATCTCTAGTGACAAACTCTGCCAGTCATTTCAAAGGATTCAGCTTCACCTCTAATAGTTAACTCAGGAAATCCCTAATTATAAATCCCACTTCATTAGTGACTGGGGATAGCAATAAGAATTCATCACAATAAAGCCGGGCTCGCATTTTTTTCTGGCCCAGGAGAATAATTAAAAATAAAAAGCTTCACTGTGCAAAGTTATCTCCTTTTTTGTGGGAGGAGGAGGTTAGGAATTCAAGTCTTTCTGGCAAACTTCAAGCTGTACCTGCACCAGAGCTCCCATGCCTTTGCCAGCTCATTCATCCTTTGCTCTTCTCGCCCATCCCCACCTCTTCTTTGGAGTTCTGCTTTTACGCCACATCGGCGCTGGTTAACTGAGAAGGAAGCTGTTCCCTTAGGCGAGAGGATTCCTTCGAGCCCTGCTCAGCTGGAGACGGATGAGACGATTCATCAAGGTTATCTGGGATCTGGACTTGGCTGGACATTGACTGCTTTATAGCTTCGACCGCCTGCTATGTGTCTGCTGGAAGAGACCGCGCTCTTCCGTGAGACAGAATTACTGGTAGAACTGGACATGTTTCAGTTTCAGAGAGGATATAATTTCCTAATGGGTTTTGTCATTCTGTATGTCAAACCTGTATGTGCCGAGACGCTGTTACAATACTTCAAATTAGTCCAGCTTGAGTATAAAGTAGTGGAATAAAAAATAAATGTGGGCTATTAAATATATTAAGGAAAGCAATTTTTGCTGTGCTGGGAAGAGCTGACCTTACAAACGGGATCCAAAATGAGAAGCCAAAGTAAAACGACAGTTCAGCCAAATTTCAAGGTTGCTAAAATTCAGCCAGAGAAAGTTTCATCGATCCACAACTGAAAGGAAAACAAATCCAACTCTGAAAGGAAGAAACAAAGAAACCAGGGAACAGTGGGAAAAAAATGAATAGGAAAAGAGTATGGTGAACACAACGGAGAATGGAAAAAACTTGCCGTTGCAAAGACACACGCTGTTTTGAGCCCCGGAGCACCTCTAGCTGCATCTACCACCAAGCAAAGCCCAAAGCGTGGCTATTTTTCCCCATCAGCTCACAGAAGAACAGCGAAAGGTTTTGTGTTTCATGGTCAGAGATGAGATGAGAGCTGCACAGATTACGCTGGAAACGTCCTTGCCAGAAAGCACACGGGAACACTTTGAACTAATTGTGAGCATAATTATTCCCATCTCTGCAGACCTCTCCGTGGGCATGCTGTGTACTTTACATGAAGATTTCACTCAGCCAAGCGCTCAGATGATTCCTTTGAACCTGATGCGGGTATTCACAGCTGCTGGCTGGGACGTGTGAAAGTCTTTTGAAAAAATTGTCTTTTTCTTTTTTTAATTACAAGTACTGAAAATATTTTGACCAACTGTAAAGCTGTTGAGCCATCGTCTTAAAAGATGTTGCTAGACACATTCCTCTACTACTTCTAAGCAAATACTGAGGCGCCACGCGTTAATACAGGCACAGAACTGGCGGGGTTGCCCCTCACAAGACGCAGACCCTCCGGACACTGGGGTACGGACACAAGCTCTTACTGCTGTGAGTCTGGCGGATCCAGTCCTGCCACAGGTTGGAGCTAATTATGAGAAAAAAGCTTATGAATTATTTAAGTGACAGAAAAATGTGTTTATAATTAATGATCATTATTAGTCTTTTCCTGGCGCTGCCATGAGCCACGCAGAAAGGAAACGGGCGGTCTGCACGCCGAGAGTTTTCTACCACTGCATCGAGCAGGGCTGAGAAAAACAGACGGCGGGGGCCTTCGGCGCCGGGCGTACGAAGGGGGACGGTTCAGAGAACCGCTCTGAGAGGTTTGGCGCAGCGCTGACCGAGTCACGAAGCGAGGATGAACAATACTCCAGAGACCCTCCCGGGGAGAAAGGGAGGCAGCAGAGCACCTCCCGCGTCCCTGCTGCAAAGCTGACTGCGTCCGTTCGGGGGGATTGCACGCCTCGGCACACGGGCAGGACGAGCTGCGCATTTACACGGAGACAGCGAGTCCCCCCTTACAAAAAAAAACAGATGGAGGGAGAAAATAATGCTGTCTTAGCCTCTGAGTCACCTTCTGCATTCTTACTCCTTTTTCCCCAAACTATAAAATGCAAAATTAAAGCTGGCCATCCTTTATCTCACTGGACTTCTCCATTTCAAAGATTTTCTACAAAGGCAAAAATGCTTTTGCCTGCGTCTGTGTTTTCCTGTCTGCTACGTTACAGTACCCGTTAGCTTGGAACAGCCTCCCCGGACACATCCAAAAGCAGAGACGTGCTCGGCACAGCTCCTGTCACCTCTACAGCCGTTTGTTTGCACTTGGCGTGCGGCACGGCGCCGTACGCAGCGCGGTACCGCGTGGCGATGTGGGGCGATGCTGCACCACCGGGACCCCGCGTACGACGTGCAAGGCGACCCCCCAGCAGCGTGCGGGAGCCGTCCCACGCCGGACGCGCTGGAAAGGGGTGGGTGGTCCCCCCAGCCCGCCCGGCTCTGCCCGGCTCTGCCCGCTGCGGCCCGGGGCAGCGCGCCGCTCGCACCGAGCCCACGGCAAACCTGCCCGGCATCGCGCCAGCCACCCAGCCCGGCGGGAGAGGGGGATGAGGGCACTACTGCCCAGTGCAATCTGAAGGAAAACTACAGGAAAAGATTTAGGACGTCAGCTACAAAAAATTATTCAAGACTTACGACTTGAGAATCTCAGTCTACTCACTTTATCCAAGAGACGACTGAGCCCAAAATCTACACAGAAGAGGCATTCCTGAGGATAGGTAGCTTTTAAAATCGAAGTCATAGAATCATAGAATCACTAAGGGTGGAAAAGACCTCTAAGATCATCCAGTCCAACCGTCAACCCAACACCCCCAGGCCCACTAAACCATGTCCCCAGGCGCCTCATCTACACGTCTTTTAAATCCCTCCAGGGATGGGGACTCCACCACTGCCCTGGGCAGCCTGTGCCAAGGCCTGACCACTCTTGCAGGAAAGAAATTTCTCCTCATGTCCAACCTAAACCTCCCCTGGCACAACTTGAGGCCGTTTCCTCTCGTCCCATCGCTGTTCCGTGGGAGAAGAGACCGACCCCCCCTCGCTCCACCCTCCCTTCAGGCAGTTGCAGAGCGCGATGAGGTCTCCCCTCAGCCTCCTCTTCTCCAGGCTGAACACCCCCAGTTCCCTCAGCCGCTCCCCATCAGACTTGTGCTCCAGGCCCTTCAAAGTCAAAAGCATAACAAGGCACAGGGGACCAGAAACGAAACAAAACCAGAATAGAAACAGGCACTTGTTTTTACCAGGGAGGGGTGTGTACCATGGGAACCACTTAAAAGGAACACTGCAGGTTTGGATTGCTTTGTATCTTTTTATTGATTCCCTTTAAATTTCTGGCCAAAGAAAATTACAATCTTGATTCGGAAATTTAGGAGAACTTTGTAACTTAATTTGCAAGAGGTCAGACTCGAGGCTTGTAAGAAAGCTCTCCAGCCTCCACACCACCACACTGAAGTTTATAACCACCGAATATGTCATTGTGGGAAGTCCACACCAAGCGCCTCGACAGCTCGGTAAGATCGTGAGAAGTGCCATCGGCGAGGCAGACAGACCTCCTGGTCTCCGGTGCGGACAGACCTGGGCGCTGAGACGAACCAGCGCAGAGGAGGAGGAGGTCCTCTGCCTCCCACCACCTGCGTGCCTGCAGAACCCTGCACTTCTGCGGCTGCCGGGTCACCAAAGCCTCATTAAATAAGTATAACCCCGCACTGATAACGACCTGCTCCACCTGGATCTTCAGTTGCTAAGCTTCTTTGGGATTTTTACACAGAAACCTCCCCTCCTCTTCGGGCTAAGACACAGCCTTTCAAAGGGTACTCTGTGTGTATGCTCCAGCGTTCACATCATCTAAATTATCACAGGATGTGTTCCTCATATGAGAACCGGGACGATAAGCAGCGATACAATCTATTACAATGACATTTTCATCAGCATTAAATGTCTTCAGCATAAATTACAACATGAACCGATAGAAAATATTTTGGGGGCTGTGCTTATGACAGTTACAATTTGTGGCTGGAGAAAACCCAGCGCAGGATTAATTTCTCAATGTCCCATCCATCATCTCGAATACATTGTTTTGTGGATATTAATGTATTCAGAATTATAATAATGAAAATAATTTAGCAGAAACCTCTTCCTCTTCTCGATGTTTACAGCAGCCAACTTGAACTGAGGAGGGAGCGCGTTGCTAAAAGCTCCCACTGCAGACGACAGTGCCCGGTGCGGGTGCACCCTGCGAGGGGGAGGCAGCGGTGGGGACGCGCCAGCGCAGGTCCCCCGCGCCGTGCCCGGCACCGTGGTCCTGCCGGTCCCCTCGGCTGCCGTGGGCTTCCCGATCCGAACTGCGAAGGATGTGGAAAACGGAGCTGGAGGAATGGCGCTGGGGGCACCCCACCGTCCCCAGCTCGTCAGCGCCGACGCCTTTGAAATTCGCCCCTTTCACAGAACTCTCGCGTTCCTCGTCACGTTTTCTCAGCCCGACGAAGCTGGCCTTTGCCAGTCACAGCAAATGGCCCACATAAGGAAGCTGTAATCACTGGAGAAACTACTAAACATGGGGACACAATAAATAATGAAAGAAAAAGTCAAATCTCCTGTAATAACATCAATATTTAATATTAAAGTGTGGCTGACTACCATCCCATTGTAACTGGGTGAAGTACTCAGGTTAACCTGAGCTAGGTAAAACTGCAGATTAGCTGTTTTCTGTTTTAAAAATCAACCCGTTGCCTTTTTTTTTAATATGTGCAGATTTCTATAAGCCTACAGTGGTATATTTTATACAGTGCTGCAAGATAACATTCACAAAAGCAGCACTTTGAAAGCAATTTTCACACGAGTGGTCACTTTCAACCAAAGGCAAGGAAACGTCTACGCTGATCCTAAATTGGATTTTGAAACTGAGTAAACTGGTATTTGACAGAAACATTAGTGTCACAATAATAGCAATAATCAAGTCAGTGGGCTGATGGGGATTGTGCATGATTAATGAATTTAAATATATGCATTGCAGATTCCAGAACCCGCATAATGTAACATTCTCCCTGTGAAAAATTAGCACGGTTGAGGACTTTGCAATGTATCTATTGCTAAAGAGGGTAAATATTATGGTGCCCCTATTAGCAACTGCATGAACTCATTACTTTCTTACTGCAAGATAATTAGGGGCTAAAGGCATGCAGTTACAAGACCCGAGGCAATGAGCAGCCCGGGCGGCTGAGGGTCTGACGTCCCCGAGGACAGCACCAGCCGCCAGGACCGGCAGCGTCAGGAGTGTTTTGGGAAGCTTGGGAAGCAGGATTAGTCCCCGTGCCCTGGATCCAGAGAGCGGGACCAACTCCCGTGTTACAAGACACGGCTTAGTACCACGACGTCTGAAGTCCCATGGAAGTGTCTACATTTTGCCGCTCTGCGTAAGAATTGAAAACCACTGCAAACACGAACACTCCTCCTGCGTCTTTCGCTGACCCCCGGCACAGCACTCGCTTCTATCGCTTGCAGCAAGAGAGGCTTCCTTTTGTATGCTGGATGCCCGGGTTACGGGGAAAGGGGCGCACAGTGCCTTTGACACCGTCTCCCACGGCATTCTCCTGGAGAAGCTGCGGCTCACGGCCTGGACAGGTTCACTCTGCGCTGGGTAAGAAACTGGCTGGACGGCCGAGCCCAGAGCGTTGTGGTCAATGGAGCTAAATCCAGTCGGCGGCCGGTCACAGCGGTGT
>VZTQ01013745.1:738277-773988 GCA_013400755.1 Pelecanoides urinatrix
GGTTGGACTCGATGATCTTAGAGGTCTTTTCCAACCTTAGTGATTCCATGATTCTATGATTCTATGATCAGAAGTGTCCGATGTGGACAAAAAGTGACATTTCTTAATAAAGAAAAATGCCAGATTTACATCAGGATGCTTGCAGAATTAACACAATACAGCTACGCACAAAAGAAGCCATGAGAATATGAGCAGGGAAACAGAGCGAGCCGCAAAACACAGGCTATAATTTCCCGTTAGCCGGAGTCAGGACCTCCTTCACATGATATGAAATGTTCTCACTGAGGCGCCTGGAAAACAAATAGCCCTCCCTCCATGCGCCTCCCAACTTCTCTAACTTACAAAAAGCAATTTAAAGCCTACTACCAAGGTTTATTCCTCCGGAATAAACGGTCACAGAAGTTACCGTACCTGACCACTTACATCAGCTGCAGCTGTAAGTTTTCAAATTTATAGTCTTTGCTGTATTTTACATTTCACTGGCGAGTCTATTCTAAAATCTAAAGCGAAGGCATCGTGATGCCAACAAACCCGCAGCAGAGGTGCCGGCGGCGGGAGGGGGCACCGGCAGCGCTGGGCGCAGAGCTCACCGCTCCCCGCGGCGATGCCCAAGCCCGGCGCCCGACTCTCCTGGGGAAATCGCAACTCACCGGCATTTGTTTCAAGCAGCTTTGTTTTTTTTCACGAGGTCACTTTTACCACATCGTTTTATAGGTCATCAACATCGCCTTGCCACCTGCCTGAGAAACTCAATTCTCCTTACAACAGGGAAAACGGAGCCATATCGATTTTCATTACATTTGTACATTTTCATCCTACGTGTGGCCATCTTCACCCCCTGACAAGTGCTGACGGTTGGGGCTCGGACGGGAGCGCAGACCAAGCCACAGGGCATCTCTCTTCACTGGCCCCCTTAGAGACCCTGCCCGATCCTGCCCACCTCCAGAGACCCCCGCAGGCAGAACCACAGTTCAGCCCTTCACTGGGAGCCCAGCACTCGCCACTGGAGGAGGAGGTGCCTCCAGCACTGGGATGGCCGCTCTGGGCTGGGATGCCCGGAGACCTGGGCAGGGGCGGGCGGCCGCGCCGGGGACAGGGGCTGGGGCAGGGACGGGGACAGACCGGCGGGGTTCCTCCTCCTCGTTTCATAGATTTCTGGGTTTCTCGCTCATTTTTAGAAAAGGGATAGATTAATTCCCATAAAAATATGTTACTTATTATTTGCAGGGTATTGTTCGCTCTCCTCTGTATTACCTTTTGTACTTTCAGTAGCAGTGAAAAAGGAATGAAGAAAAATCAATGACAGTATCAGCCATTTTGAGAACAAAACTTAAAGTTTTCAAAAGTCTCTGTATTTAGGAGTTTTATAGTGTTTCCATTATTTCCATGACATTAAAGTGTTTTCTTCTTGAGTAAGCAGTCAGCTTTTAAAACATGGGAAATATGAAGAAAGTGAATTTCACAGAAAATAGTCATAAATTAAAATAATCATAAATTAAAAGTAACATTTTCCAAGTGAAAGCATTTAAAAATGAAACCCATAAAAATAAATCTAAGCACTTCTTATCTTAACCTAAGATGGTTTAAAAGACACAAATGAGTGATGTTCCTACTGCCTGTTGCGGATGGAGGTCATACTGTCATCTTCTTCTCTCTGTTCCCCTTTTCAGTATTTTACGTGTTTATCAAAATGCATACCGAATTTTACAACAAAGTGTAGGTCTAAAGGTCTAGAATTGGGGAAAAAATGTATGTTTAAGCAAAGATTTAAAAGCAAAGGTAAAAAACTTATTTGTAAATGAATGGTTTAACTATCTATGAAAATAATTTTAAGTCATTTTAAAATGACAGGAGGAANGAGGAGCATCCCGGCGAGCGGGGCAAGCCCAGGGACGGGAGCACCGCTCTGCGCCCGTGATCCACCCGTCTCCTGCCATGATCACAGGGAGAGCAACGTCCCCACCGAAGACAAAACGCTCAACCTCTGGATGCGAAAGCCGAGGGAGATGAATCCCAGATTTCTAATCTACCAAACGCTTTTAACCCCACATAGTGTCCTGAAGTGCTTTCAGGAGAACTCACGTGGGGAGGAGGCAGCTGACTCCAGCACATCTCCTGCCCCACTCCCAGCTTCAGCATTAAATAAAGCCACCCCTCCTGGCGTCCATCTCCTCACGCTACCAGTTTCCCCAGGAAGAAGCTATGAACAGGAACAATAATGTTGATACCAACAGCACTGAATATAAATAAATATTCTGCTGGATATCAAGTTTCAATCTGAAGCAGTCCCAGCTTTCACCATCAACCCCACAGCCTGGCTCTTTCTCTGTATATAACAATTTATGATAATGTAGAAGTCAATACCTGTTTTAAATGGTTCAGTGAACCGGTAAAAAAAATTACACCAACTTCCCGTTACCGTTTGCCTTGCTAGCTTTCAATCAGAGGTGATTTCGTCTGTGTAAGAGGTAATTATTTGAAAATGGATTACAGGAGCGTGTAACTCACATCTTCCAGAGGTACAAAGTCCGGCCGTTCCTCCCCGTCCCGGGGGTCCAGCACGCCGCACCGCAAGGGCAGCGGTGAAGGGCCAGGCAGCACCGCCGAGGTCGGCACGTGCGTTCCTCGAGTAAATCCAAATACTGCCATTAATTTATTGTGGTACGGCCCAAGATGTGGCAAGAACGTTACCGCAGCGGAGGAAGACGAGGTCCCTGTGCGCGTGCGGGGCTGGATGTCAGCATTTGGATGGGCGCACGGACGAGCGCTGGCCGAGAAGGGCTCGTCCTGACGGGTGCAACGTCTGAAGCTGGACTTGGTTCGTGCCAAACACAAAAAGAAATCTTGTGGCTTTGATGTTTCGATCAAATAAAACATTTCATTCCACTTTTTTGCTCCTTCATTTTCGGGTCAGTTAACTGTCACCGTGCTCTCACTATAAAAATATAAGGCAGTATTTAGGAAGAAAAGCGCCACTTCAAAGCATCAAGGCAAGAAGTTCCCTGCTGCAAATGCCCGCACCAAGGGTTTAACAGTTTTTAAAAGTTGTTTCTATCAGTCTTCGGACTGAAATTCCATTTTTCATAGATTTCATGATGTGCCAAGTTTCACATACCCCTTCTCCCACAGCTGGCGGAGGAAAGACAGCTCTTCCGAGGCTCAAACAGGGAGGAAATCCTTGCTGTGATGCCAGCGGGTGTTGGAGCCAGCCTCCTGCGGCGAGCGGGACGGGGAGCGAGGCGAGGGCTGGCGAGGCTGCCCGAGGGCACCCGCTGCTGGGGACGCTGGCCCTGGCCAAGCAGGGCCCGCCGGGGTCCCCCCCGCGTTCACAGCCGCCCCTCTGCAGCTGGGTTTGCTGTCTCAGAGCTGGAGGAACATCTCCTGCTTTCCAACTCATTTTCTATAGCTCCTCACGCTTGCAGAGGAAGAGAAGAGGTGGCCAGCCCACTGCCTCTCGCCGTAGCTCACATCGCCCGAAGTTCAAGCAAGAAGTGGGCGTCAGCTACACCTAAAAACTACGTTTTTTTGTGAGAAGGGCTGCTCCCGGGGCCACGGGGAGCTGTAGCTGGGTATTCGCCCCTTCTGGCATGATCGTGAAGGCATGTCTTTTTCCAGATCCTGCCCAAAACTCAGCTAGCCAATTATTATTAGAAAATGGCATTATTTTAAAATGCCAGACCTTCATCTGTTTTCCTCCAAGCTCAATTTCACCCACATGAATTCAGTGTCTGTGAGAACTGCACTTACACATTCTCAAATCCAGCTCCTCGCATCACCACCCCGGCTGGGTTCAGTCCAGAATGCAATGATGTAAAAATAAAATTCCTATTGACTTTGGGGGCTTTGGAGCAGACCTATTGATTAGTTACTTCTCCCTGGGAATGTCCCGTTGACATTAAAAGAGCCAACAGTGCAATAAAGTTTTATTTCATGTAAGTAGGATCGAGAGAATCTAGCCTGGTACCTTAAAGACAACACAGAAGCGTGACACGACTTGGCTTGTTTAGCCAGAGAAAAGACGGCTCCGGGGGGAAATGTTTGTTCTTTGCAAACACACCAGGGATGAGCCCTGGGACGGGAGAAGAATCCTGCGACAATATTGGCTAAGAATGGGTAAATACAAATTGGCCTTCAGTAGGTTTGCGCTGGAAGCACAGAGATTTCTAACCAACCTGGCTAGGGAAGGCTTTTGGGAGCTAAGATGGAAATTGTGCTTGACCAGTTTATTGACTGGCTGCAAGCGGGGCGGCACATCACACCACGCACTCTGCCTCCTTCCCGGCCCGGGGACACGCGGGACCACCCGCAGCCCGGGGACGCCGGGGACACGCGCGGCCCAGGGATGCCGGGGACACGCAGGACGACACGTGGCCCGGGGACGCCAGGGACTGCCAGGGGATGCCGGGGACGCGCGGGACCACGCGCAGCCCAAGGACGCACGAGACCACGCGCAGCCCGGGGACACACGGGACCACGCGCGGCCCAGGGACGCCAGGGACTGCCAGGGGACGCCGGGGACGTGCGGGACCACGTGTGGCCCAGGGACACACGGGACCACGCACGGCCCAGGGACGCCAGGGACTGCCAGGGGACGCCGGGGACGCGTGGGACCACACGCGGCCCAGAGACACGTGGGACCACGCGCGGCCCGGGGATGCTTCTCAGCCCACATCTGCCACCACCTTTTTCACAGTCGTTGAGAAAATACGGCTCAGCAACACGGTGGCTGAGGCTCCCTGTACACAAGCATATGCTCTCCTGGCTGTAACACGCAGAAACGTGTATGTTTTGCACACCCCAGCGGGGCTGCCCCGCACTATGCATGTACCCGCCCCCTTCAGTGATGTACAGGCATGTATTTTGTATTTCTCCTATATGCAAACACACATATACGCAATACATAAAACTGAATCCAAATAGCCACACTGGTCTGATACTTTTTCCTCTGCAACAGTTTCACCCTGGCCCAGAGGGCAGAAATTAAGCCCCTTGTACCATCTTCATGCCCAGCTCTGGAGGGCACAAACCAGCCACGCTGCAGCATCTGTCCCCCCGAGCCCTGAAGAGTTCGCACTGAAGGAAGTATCACACTTACAGCTCCACCTTCTACAACACGCCTGCAAGTTAATGGTTCTAAAATATGGAAAGAAAGAAAGGCAAGTGAGAAGGAAAATGTTTGAAAACGTTTCTGGCCGTGCCTGCTCCCATCTCCTCGCCGTCCCAGCCCGCTGGCCAGGCAGCCCCTCTGTTTACTTGGCCGCCGTTTCGCTTCCCAGTAGCATTTCAATATTGACATCTCCAGGTTTCAGCTGTTCTCCTCTCCTGACTCATGTGCAGCAGATGGTGCAAATGACACCCCTTTTATTTTCTGGATGGATTCATATCACCCTGCCAAGATGCTGATTTTTGTGGCTAGTTGTTGTACATTGTGTTACCAGTGATGAAGACCAGCTTTGCTTTGAAATGGAGCAAAACTGCAGTGAGACAGGTTAAAGTTGTAATGAATTATTAGTTATAGCAGGTTAAAGTTAATTAAGAGATTTTACTAACTAGCCTTATTTTCATCCCTTGTTTTTGCTTGCTGTTTGTTGTTTTTGTTTGTGGGCGCTTACCCATGTTCTGATGCTGCACATTATACACTGCAGCAGATCTTCCCGAAGCTGATTTAGTCACCATTTTGTAAAACGAATCTTTGTCACAAACTCTCCAATGATGGTAAATAAATCTCTTTGTCCAAACTTCTAGTAAGTTAAGCCAATCGAATAACAAACGAGCAGAAGACACCTCCCTATTCCAGCTGTACTCCCCTCGCCGGAGAGCGCAGCCGGGCTGGAGTCGCCCGCAGCGGAGCGGAGCAGGAGCAGGAGGACCTCCCGGGTCTCTTCTCCCCCGACCCTGCTGTTAATACACTCCAGATGGAGTGACAAGTGTCAAGATGGCTCCTTGACAAGAGCTTTGCACTTCTTACTCATGCTTAGTTTGTCAGCCACTCCAAACCCCCAAGTCCTTTTCTGTCTTTCCCAGTTACTCCCCGCCGCTCTCTGCACTGCTTCACACTTCATTTCATTGCATTTCAGCCTGGGTTTTTCAGAAACATCTCTTCAGTTTTCCAAACCATTTTTTATTTCAATTCTGTCCTCCAGAGTTCCTGTGATCCCTCCCTGCTCCATGTCATCTGCAAATTTTACAAGTTCTCCATCATACAAATCACTAACTAAAACAGAGATCAGACCTGAGAGCAAGACAGGTCCCTTGGGACTCTCACTTGAAAGGTTCTCCCAGATTTGCAGGCAAATAATGAGAGCTACTACTTAAAACAAATTTTTCAAACAGCTATACGTGCATCTTGCACTAGACGTGTCTCTCTAGTTTACCTGGAAATACAAAACTCAAAGTATATCATAACTATTCGTTCCCCTTTTACCCACCAGGTCAGTTAATTAGACTAATCGGATATGCTTCTGACAAATCCATGACAGTTGTTTTGTTTTTATTTCAGTCACCTCTTCCAAGTGTTATGGATTGATTTTTTTCACTAATTAATTTCAGAGCCTTTCCAACAATTCGTTAGGCTTTTTAGTCAATAACACACTAGACTGTATTTTTTCTTTTCATATTTAGGATCTGTATTTGCATTTTGATAGTTCTGAGACCTTCTCTGAGCTCCACAAGCTGTTAAAAATAATTGCTCCTTGTTCAAAAATAGTTTTGATTAATTCTTTCTAATTCTAAGGAGAACTTCCTCAGATCCTGTGTCCTGACCTATCTAGCAGATCCAAATAAACTGTTGCCTGTTTATTCTCTGTTCTGGCCCCTTATTCTACACTCTGGTCAAGATTAACCAGGTTGTCAGGGCATTTTAGACACTTCTGTAAGCAGCCACTTCTCTGTCAAGTACTAGATCTATATTTCCTCTCCTATCTTCTTATTTCTAATGTATTTATAGCACTACTTCCTCCTACTTTTTATCTCACTTGCTAAATGAAACACATTTTTTGCCTTAGGCTCTTCATTTCACCATTGTATGCCTGTGCTATGCCTTCACCTTCATTTCTTGTCAAGTGCCTCTGCTTTTGTACCACTTCTTCAGATTTTCAAGTCCTAAAGGAGCTCCTGATTCTGCCCTAACGGTTTGTACTATATTCCTACCACCCCTGCGCAGGAGGATGCTCGGCTGCTGTGTGTTTATCGGTTCTCTCTCAGAACCTGCCCGTTCTCATCCCTTAGACCATCGTGCCAAGGCATCCTACCTCCCAGCTCCCTGCGTCTCCTGAGGTCACCTTCTCCAGAGCTTATCACGCTTAAATTGCTGTCCGTGCTTCTTCCTTTCCTACAGGAGTGGCCTCTGTCACTTCACAGTCAGTCTCTCCCAAATGTCCCATCTGCCTTCAACTCTCCACCAGTTCTTCCCCAGCAATCAGAACCACGCTGAGGACAGAGCCCTTCCTCTTCCCTCCATGGCGAGAAACCCTGCAGCCAGCCACAGGGAAGGGGCCTGTGGTGTTGCTCCCCACACAGCAAGCCCTCGGTAGCCTTAGGCGGCAGGGACAGAAGGCGGCATTCAGATTCACAGGTATTCACACCCCCTGCATGAAGACAGGGGTTATTTTTGCTCCTAGGACCTTCTCTTTGTAGCAGAAAGCAGAAGGTCTTTCTGCACGGACCTGCTGGCCTCAGCACTGGCCATAAGCAATGCAACAGCTGTCACCAGGTGGCCCACGTGGCCATGGCTTCTCCTGCGCCTGCTCCACAGCACGACTGGGCGCCCGACTCCAGAGCTGCTCAAGTCCCCCTTTGCCGGCAACCTCAGGCCCTTCGGTTCATAAAGCCCTATGATTAAACTCTCCCACAGCTTTTAGAATCAATCCAATGAGTGTGGAAAGTGGAAAACTCCGATAAATGTATGAGGTGAAATTCTGAAAGCCCCAGAGAGTGGCACAGTATTTATTTCCCATTAAAAGTCAACAACAGGCAGGTACTTAAACACCCTTCATAGCTTGGAGAATCTCCTTCAGGTTAGACGCCAGTAAATATTTCTGCTCCTTCCCCCTCTGCTGGTATCTTGAGAACAACAACTACAGTCGATAAAGATAACTTGAAGCTTTCAGGTACTAATTCTGAATTACAAGCAGCCAGTTTCTTTACAAGTCCTACAAATCCCCTCATAAACAAAAGTTGCCCTCCCAAACTCAGGGCTCGGAGTGACTGGCTGCTGTTACCCTCTTGCGCTCCTTGGTCGTCTCCCTTCCCTGCATGGGCTGCCAAAGTCACGAGTGCTTCATCTTCTGAGATAAAGAACAGTATACTTGAGAGTGATAAAGCAAGAAAGGAAGAAAAAGCACCTTGTAATTAAATATTTTAATAGACATTTTGAAGATGCTTTTGAAAGGATTTTAAATTAACGTTAACAATAGTATGCATCAAAGGGCTCAGGCTGAACAATACCTATCACTTTTTCTGCTTAAGAATGAAGCGTAAAAATAATACCCTGTAATATTTTACACCCGCATCCCTTTTTACTCTTCTAGGCTAGGCAGACGTCTCTGAATCGCTGTGCGCAGCAGCTCTAAATCCTCCCCCCGCCATGTTCATATCGAGCAACCAGTTGATGAGGGCCCTGGTGAACCCTCTGGGTGCTGTGCACCCGCAGGCAGTTATCTCCTGGGAACGTGCCCCACACCGCTCGGCACCACCCGCCTTCAGGAGAGGAGAGACATCGGTCTTTTGCTTCCTCCCAGCTCATTTTTGATTTAATAAGCTGGCAATTAGAGAGGGAACCAAAGACAAATGGAGGCAGAGCACAAGGATCGAAGGCAATCCTAGCACTACACATCATTCTCAGCACCTCACGTGCTGTCTCCGGCAGGTGACCACAGGGAAGTTTGGATTTATATTGTTGATTTTCACTGGATTTCAATGGAGAAGAGTTTCGGCAAGGAGCCTGAGGCTCTGCTTTACGGCTGTAAACCCGAAGTTATGACTCCTGACTGGCACTGACTTGAGCATTACTCCAGACGCAGTCCCAGTGAGGCAGTGAACGTTCCTCCCGGGCGCAGACCTACTCGGGGAGCGCAGCCCAGGTCTCTCCAACTGCTGTTCGGGCCCCTTCTTAGCAACGTTGATAAATACAGCCAGCCCTTCACACAGAGGTGAATTCCGATGGGCATGAGTGGCTAAGAAGTTACAAACATGGTCTCATAATTGATCAAAAACAAGTATTAAATGCAGATATTCTTGATATTGGTTAGAGATACGAGTAAGAAAGTTTTCATCAGTATAAATGAACAGTTCAGTATAAAGCCTTGTTTATAATTTCCCTCTAATTGTGATCTACATTTTTGCTGAAATTTGGGCAGATATTCATCATAACTTCTGTGGCAGAGCCATAGCTTCTGAAAACGTCACGGCTGGCACAGGCACTGCCTGCCATGACTTTCAAACTGTCTTGCACCAAACCGCACGGCTTCTGCAACACGACCTAAAGCAAAACTCTCACAAGCTCAACAGCTCGGGATATTCTGCTTCAGGGTGGCAAATGGAAGCAGAGCACACTCCACGCCACCAGATCATTACCGCATCTGAGACTAGGCAGACTCTGGGTAAGAAAAAATGCTTTCCATTGCATTTGTCTTAAACCCACTTCTTTACAATTAAGTCACTGATCCATGCATTGGTGTAAATGACTCTACAACATAAGCGCAGCAATAACCTAGAACAAAATCTTTAAATAACAATTGTCAAGAGAGTAGATATATATAGAATATATCAAAATTAATAGTGTTCATCCATCTTTCAAAACAAGTTAAATGTGCCTGTTTCTTCTGGAAAATCTGTGTTATGCTCATTGAGCATTTTATTTTCATTACAGTTGAACCTTTCAGCAGAAATAAAATATACAATCAAAGTAGGATGGTTGTTTTGATCGGTTTTCAGACATTTATACGTTAGAAGAAAAAAGGAAGTGCATTAAGATTCACACAGACATTCGTACTGTTGACCACTGGGAAGGAAACAATATAAACTAAGAGTAACGTGTAATCAGAAATGACAGCTCAAGCACAAATCTTATTAAACGGATATTGTAGAACAGGCTTATAAAGAAAGGAAGAAGTCCTAGTATTTGGGATATTTATATGAAGTTTGGACAGAGAATTATACAATAGCATGCAGGGAGCAAGCTGTTCAAGCCACATGCCATATGAGAATAAATCCTAAGTGTTGTGACTCATTGCTGAAATGTCACACACAGTCTGCACCGAGAGCAGTTGACCTTGAAATCTGAAATATTCCTCTTTGAATAAGCCTTGTATGAGTACAGACTACTTTTCCTTAAACCAATCATAAAACGCACCACAAAAATTTCTGACCTTGCACACACAGCTTAGAGGAGCTTGGTATTTAGTGAAGTTGGGGTGAAACAGATGCTCAATGTCTCACCTGTCTCAAGCTCTCTAAAAATCGCAGCTCTGATTCCCAAGCAAACGATAGGAAATATCGTCCTTTCCTGTACGTGCTGCTCTGAGGGCCATAAAGCTGCGAAACGAGCAGGGTGCCGTTAACCCCGCAGAGTGGCACCAGCACAGGAGCAGCGGGCGGGCTGGCTGCTGTGACCAGAGCCCCTCCAGCACCGTCCCGCACCACCGTCCCGCAGCAGGTCACCGTCAGGCGCCCGCAGACCTCAGCTCAGCCCCGGCCAGGCAAATGGAACAGTACGACGCTTCTAGCAGGAAAAAAAATGCAACAAATGGGAATATGAATGATCTTAGTATACAAAACCGGTTTGCTTTAACTCATAGGTATACCATCACTCGGCTACAAATACTCATTGAAATGCCAGTTTGTCCATATTGTTTTCCGTACTTGTGATTCCTTAGGCCTTTGTTCACAGAGCTTCAGTTATCCAGTAAGGAAGAAAAACCAGCTCTTTGGTTCTTCACTTGTATCCACCCTTACCATACAGACACTAGGAGTCAAACTGGAGCCAACACTGACAACCCACATTCTGGAAGGAATTCCTTTAAAATACAGGGAATACATCTGAAGATGACCATTACTGGGTGATGTACAACTGACTGATCCAACGATTAGCAACCTATTTTGAATAAATAGTTCAAATGACTTACCTGTCTCTCAGGAGCAGTAGAAACTCCTGGTCACCACTGGCAGCAGGAGACCTACAAGAGGTAAATAGATTGAATTGTTGAGAAAGCATATTAAACACGTTTCCATGAGAATTCTACAGGAAGCTGAACTGTTCTTTCTCAATGCTTACTGCACACTGCTTGGCATAATCTTCAAACTACTATTTTATGCATCCAGTCCAGAACACTTCTGTGGCTAGACAGGAACATGTAGAGAATCACAGCCATGATACTTTGAAAAAATGTTGCTCCTAAAGCAATTCATTATCTTAAATGCTTCCGAGCCTTTGTGAACAGATCTAACCTGGTAAAGAAACCATTATCCTCAAGTTCCTCAACACACTGTATTTGCAAATTCACTGCTGACTCTACTGTATTTCCTTTTGGATCCTTTAAAGACATCTCATTTATCTTTATTGGATTTTCTTTCATTTGGTTTCAAAGTTAAGCTATGCCAGACGAGTTAAGCCGTAGCAGAGAAGAAGTAATCAGTGCATAAAGTCTGAACCTTAAGAAAGTGTGTCCTATCTTGCTGAAAACGCAGAATACTGTGAAGAAAGATGTGCTAAAGAGGTTGCCTCAAACAAGGCTAGCTGTGCATGCCCTCACAGGTGAACGAACTGGGTAAGACTTACCAGCACGTCAAAAATCTGACTCTTAAAGTCAGATGTACCCATACATAAGGTACCAAGTTTTGCCAGGCTTCCAGGACTCATACAATTACATAAAGTATAAAATTAGGAAAACAGAAGAGTGTTTTGGAAGCATCAGAACTGACAGCTGGTGCAGACAGGAACCGGGACCACGGCGGCCACTGTTCGGCATCAACACACTAGAGGTGAGGTCAAGGCTGGGAAAGCAACTGGAATTAGGGCTCCAGATGTTGCCCCCTCCAGACCCTACTGTATTTAGGTAATACAGAGATTAAAAGAGAAACAGAATTAAAATTTTACTTCTTTGTGTCTCAGATTATTTCAGTATTTTTCAGCACGGAGAAGATAAAGACCCTGTTCACAGTAACCCATAAATGCTAGGCACTACAGCAGCTACACTTAAACATTGTTTCCTCCAGCTATACAATGGTATTGTGCTTGACTTCACAGATCTTTCATACTACTTGCCTTAATGCAATTATTTTAGCCTCAAACATCATTAAGCTCCATTGCAGTTATTAGTTATTGTTATTGATAGCTACTCTACACATCCTGCACCTAAATTTGCGTGGATGCCCCTCAAATACTTAACATTTGTCAGATTACAGTATCTACTGTACTATTTTCTACACTAAAGACACAGAGAAGTGTATGTTGAGTGTTTAACTCTTCATATCATCATCATTTTTAATTGTTGACAGAAAAAGAACCCTCCTCCCCACCAGGTTCCTGCTGCTCAGATGTGACAGGCAAAAGCGAAAAAAAAAGTGAATCACTTTGTTCTGCTGCTCCCAGAGGAGAAAACCCAAAATGAACACTCTCCCCTTGCAGGAACGTGTTCCTCCACCCACGCGAGGATGGAGAAGGCAATCTGAACTGCTGCAAGGCAGCGGAGACGGCCAACACGCCCCTCTCTACCGTGCTGAGACACATCGTGGCTGGGACTGAAGAGGCACAAAAAATAACTACCATCCAAAACCCTCACACCTGAAAGGTGACACGATGGGTAACACAGACACAACGCACAGGTAAGGGATTGCAAAGGAACAGTGAAGTAACACTAGACGGTTGGGGTTACCATTGCATTGGGAGTTGAATCTAGCCAATGTTTAGGTCCCTGGCTCTGAAAACTGGATAGCTCAGCATTTAAACTGCTCATGGGCTGGGACTGCTCTCAAAAAACCTTTAAAAAATTGTAATTGGTAGTAGCAGAGCCTATAACGTTGGAATAATACATGTTGCTTTGTCCATGGTAATTTGTGCTGCAAGCAGCGGTGTGTGAACCTCTGATAACAGAACAGCCCTTCAGCATCCGACAGGAGAGAAAACGCGCTTCGCGGCAGCCAGCAGTGCTCTTCACCCCCGGCAGCGATCGCCCGGGGCCTCCCGCGTCTCCAGACGACCTGAGCACGGACAAAGCTGCCGCCTCTACCAGCTCATCCTACAGCTCCTGGGTTTAGTGCCAGGACAAGCAAACACAGCCATCGTTTAAAAGCACCGTTGTTAACAAACTCTTGGTTATTTAAGGAAAATTTTATATTCCCAAGTTTGTTGACTTGATGTCCTCTTCAAGTACCTCCCTCCCCCAATCACTGAGGAGTCAAAACTGAGCACAGACACCAGAGGTTGGTCCTGCAATTAGAGATACTTACCAGCTGCAAATTCCCCCGGCAGCAACTAATATTAACTCCTTCCCTGCCAGGAACAGGGGACCATGTAGTGACTCCAGCACAACAGTCAACCACGACCTCATGACACTTGTGTTACGAGTTATTCCTCATTCTACCACCATACAAGAGATCATAGTCAACCAAAAATCATACTTGTCAGATTTTACACTGTGCTTTACACAGAATTGAACTGTATCTGAAGAAATAACAACATCTAATTCTTTGTTCTTATAAAACTCTATTATTTATAATTAGAAAATAAATTTGAGCACATTTGGAGACCAAATGAAAGGTACGTCACTAAACTGTGCACTTTATAAACAGAATGTTGTATTTACATATTTCAAATACAGAAAAATACACAAGCACATGTGTAAGGAATCATTATGCAGCTTTCAGAATCACAGCATGCACATACACTAACTTGAAGTAAACCGTGAGTAAAAAAGACAAAGGCAGCCCCCCTCCTCACTGGATAATAAACAAAACAATGCTAGACTTTTAATCAATATTGATAAGCACAAATACATTATTTTGATTAATGGTCAGAGGCATTTGCCGTTGAATCATTAGAAAGTTTCCTACTGGGGGAAAAATAATCTAGCCTAGTCATAAATCAGAAAATGAGAAAGATGTAAAGAAAAAATCAAATGGCTTACTACAATAAAAATAAACTACCCAGAAATGTCCAAGATAGGGACATCATCTAAACAAAAAGGTGGTGTTCAAGTGTTCTTTGACATGACAATGTCTTTCCAAAGATGTCATGTGTCCCCTGATGGTGAGCCAGCTGGTTAATTTGGTATCACAGTAAAAGTTACTGACTCACTGAAAATAAAGGCAAAATGCAATCGCAGTATGCTCGGTTTTAACTTTTTTTCTGAATTACCTCAGTAGCAGATCCGCAGGAACCTTGCCAGATGCCCCTCCAGACATCCGACCACATTTTATGCACTGGACTCAATACCTGTATGTTTTCAGGGAATAACAATTCAAAATGCTTTGGTTTGACTGAACCAATTTTACATGGGTCAAACTCTGAGGACAAACCTTTGGTCAACAGGCAAGGTTTAATTAAATCCTAGTATATCATCTCACCCTCAAATCCTACGTACCTAACATCACTCTCCAAACTTCCATCAGTTACTTGTCCTTTGTGGTTAGTACTCTGTCATTACATCTTCCTTCAGATTTACTTAGGCACACGAACCAAGGACTTTGATTCAGTCTGAGGTCTACACAGCTTTGTGGGAGACCCCAAGCGAAGCCAAACAGGATCAAAAGCATTAAAAAAGCACAAGCCGTTTTTTGCCATCAATCTTTTCTTCTCATGCTTTTCCTCTACTCAGTACTGTCTGCCATGTCCTGTATAATTTTGGATGCAGTCCTACAATAAGATTCATCTCCACCTTTGACTCATCTTGTAACTCACCATAAGTGCTCTCTGTAGATGCTGGCACAAACACCTCACTTCACCAACTGCAGTACGTGCCAAAAACAGATTCATCAAATTCTTTGAACCCTACTAGAAGTCCTTGTATGAATAACACTAAGTCAGTCCAAAGAATTTACCATAAATAAATAGATTTGGTTGTGCTAAATCAAGTATTAGTATTGCTTGTGCATCTCTGCTGGTAGTGCAGATACAGATTTGCAGAGCAGTGAATCAAATGAAGCCAGGGAAATTGCCCATATTTTGCATCTTGACCTGCAAACAAGCTGTAGCTCAGGTCTCCGCTCTGCCATTTTCACTGCTGAACCAGATCCATCAGAGAAACAACTGGTAAGTGCTGGTTGCTCCCCTCTCTCCCTCGTTGTAAAATCTCTTTTGTGAATTATGGGAGACTTCACATTTAGAAGAGCCAATTAGGAAGTAGGGATGTTCAAGGTATACTAGTGCTGTTTACCTAAAATTGATTAAAGACTGGAGCAAATAACTCCATCATTTGTCCCAAGGGTGCAAATACAAACACTGCCAAATGTTTGGTTTTACTTCTACCAGTAGATTGAAATAACACTGCTCATAAACAGCACTTCAGGGAATATGGGTTCAGTTGCAGGGGTTTGAATCTTCCATGATATACAGACATTATTTGAAGTTTATCTTTACTGAGTTTCAAATGTGATATGGTAAAAGGAAAAAAAAAGTGGTAAAAATTCCATCAAATGAGTTGCAGATGCAGCTGCTTTAACATGAGATTGCAAAATTATGCAGTTATTCCACATGCTGCTCTTTAAAGTGCACTTTAACCTGTACTATGGCACTACAAGGAGAAAAGAAAACGGACCAAAACTCAAGATGAAAAAATCACCACAGGAGACATGTCATCATCCTGTATTATAAAGCCTTTTAGGGTATTCTGGTCTCCTGGATGACTCACACATTTTAGCAGCTCTTTTGATTCCATCATATTCATCTTCAAAGTCTTCTAATCTCAATTGTACGTGTAAATCAGAACAGCTAGAATAACTTCACTGAAATTACAGTATAACTGTATGTAACTGACTGCAGCTGGAGGAGGTGGCTGTAGATTTCTTTTCCAATTATTTGTCTGATCTACTACCTGTGATCTGTTTGTGAGCTATGAACCCATCCCACACTACATATAACTGCAGTTCTAAACAAGACATCAATAAACCTAAGAAAAATAATAC
Source organism: Pelecanoides urinatrix (assembly GCA_013400755.1). Taxonomy (NCBI): domain Eukaryota; kingdom Metazoa; phylum Chordata; class Aves; order Procellariiformes; family Procellariidae; genus Pelecanoides; species Pelecanoides urinatrix. The sequence goes on from VZTQ01013745.1 coordinate 754,397, forward strand.
ATTTTTAAAGCCTCGATCTGCTGTATAACTCAAAAGTAATGTATTTTTCAAATCATGCTGGGATTCAATTTATACTTCTGTTGAAAAAGTTTTGCGCAAAAATGTTATCCAGTCCCAACTTGAAATATTAGAACAAATACTAACAAGAAGTTCTCCACCGATCCTAGTTTCTAACATCCTCCTTCAAGTTCATTTTTTCCTTCCTGATATCCTTAGGAATTTCACTTCCACATATTTAAATGGCTGAATTGAGGCTCCTTGAATACGGTCTTGATCCAAACTGAAAGTCATGTAGAGAAAACTGGGAGAAGAGGTACAGCTCCCACCAGGAACCCTGTATTTCTGTTTCAAAACCATACTTTGCTTTTCAGCCAAAGTATTTTAGGATTGCAAGGATTATCAAGAACTTGGTTTGCTAGCCAGCCTATCTCCTGTGGGGTGTGAATAGCTTGGAAGGATCTTACTAAGACAAAAGCCAGGTAACCTAGGAGAGCATCGTGCTTTAGGTCTACAGCAGCCTGTGGAAAGAGCACAGGAAATTTTGGAAAATGAGGCAGACTTAAGTCAAGTCAAGAACGCAGTTATTAGCCAGGCTGTGTGGGGACATCCCACAGAGACAAGCTGCAATAAAATAATACTCATTGTGTTTCTCTCTGTTTGGTTTAACACCAGGGAAATGCAGTAGCAGGGAACAGGAGGACGGGTGCTGTGCTTGCTGGAGTCTGCTCCTCTTCTGTTCCTGGCGAGTTGTTTCCAAAGAAATCAGCATATGCTCAGTTTACAAAACCAAACTGAAGTGGTTACTTAGGAAAAAAGGAAACCCAAATGCACCCAACAACTGCAGGAAACACAGACTTGAGAGAAGCTCAGATAAAATGTGTTTGATTCAGTTCTTGCTTAAGTGAAACAGAGAGAAGGCAGCTCTAATGTGACAGAAAACACACATTCATCCCCACCGCTGCAGCAAATGCAAATTGTTATTAAACAGCTTATGAAATTCATTGGGAACTGACCTCCCTGGAAAACGAAGCTATTAACTTGCACCTGCCAAGACTGGTCCAGTAGCTCTGCACCGACTTCTGCAAGTAGAGGGCCAGGTTGTGAAATCAAGAGTTTTGACTGAAGTAAGTTCACCTGATATCATGCACAGGCTCCAGTTTGAATCTCAAGTATTAGTCCACTGTTTCATGGCGTTAAAAACGGGCATTAAAATTGCTTTAAAAACAAAATTTAGCAAGGCCAGAAGGAAAATGCCGATATGTGTATCTCAGCCACTACTGAGTTAATCTTCGGTTTCAAAGCACCATTTAAGCTGTCTGGGGAAAATAATTGAGTGGAAATCTGTTTTAAGTACTGTGCTTTGATTTTATCTAGGAATACAGATAATCAATCTCTGGTCTGAAAGCTGTGGATTACAAAATGTACCAGAGCAAATGGGAATTTTATTGGCTCAGAAATAAACATGAAGGGGCAAGCACACAGATGACCTTGCAGGGGATGGATGGCAGGAAAGGCAGCCGGTGCCGTTCTTTAATTATCCAATGCATCTTCTCAAGGAGGAATCCCAGCTTCCGAAATGCGAACCGGCCACCCCTGGTGCTGAACCCAAGGGGACGGGCTGAGGCTGCTGAGAAGAGAGCGGCTGGTGGCCACTGCCAGACAACCATGTACCGCCTGGGACGGGCGCGGAGGAAGGAAGAGGCGCAGTGGTCCTCCACCCGCGTAGGAAGCCCTGCCGACACTCTGCCCGCGGCAGGGCGGAGGGCTCCGAGTGCTTTTGTACAAGTGAACAGACTTGTACAAAGACAGGCTTCATCTTCCTACAATGCTTTTGTCTCCCAAGCAGAATATCTCTGAACACTCATAAATACGCACACATCATTATATGTAAACCCCTTTCCTCTCTTCCCTGCTCGCACTTCCCCTGAAGCCAGCTTCAAGGGTGCAAAGTTGTAGTCAAAAGTCCTGGCCATCCCATGAGCTGGGGATCTGTTTTCCACTGGTGAGCTGATGCTCCATACCTGCTTTCATGCCTCCTACCCTTCTCCAGGCGCCGGTTGCCACCATCGATCGCAGTCTGCGCAGGCAACAAGGACACGCTCCCACGCTCAGCGAAGGGCACACAGCGAAACCACAACTCGTTCCAGGAGGCTTTATTCTACCATGTACACATATATTCCACTTTACACACACTATGGCATGTGATAAACTACTGGTGAACTTTAATATTCAGATCTGTCTAATATTAAAAAGGCTTTTGAAAATCTTTCCCCTCCTCAAAAAATTTCTAAGCCACGGGGTTTTTTTTGTGAAATAGCTTTTTCCTTCCTTTTCAATGTAATACAATATGTTATTCAAGAGCCAAAGAGTTGTCAGTTTTTATGTTATGATAATCTTCTCAAGCATCCAATTTTACTCTGCTTTTTCCCTTCATGCTGTCACTCACATTCTAGCCTGTCACAAAAGAAAATGTCTGAATACATTAATTACAACTTGTTAGACCTCCGTATAGTTAATGCTATTGAGGAAATCAAATCACTTGGAAAATGACTAAAGAGAAACAGTTGCTGCTATTGCAGAATTTTAATGCATTGCACTTCAAAGCTGGAGCTTTGCAAGACAACAAAAATTATTATTATAGAGAATGAGAAAATCAAATACAACTTGATCCTCTACCCTTGGAATGTTTTCTGAACGTATCACAATATATATTTTCCATCCTGGAAAGAGCAGTTGAACTCTTTTTGCCTATTACCTTCTTTTATGGTGTAATTACAAATGCCAGTTCTGAAATTATAGTATAAAAACTTTCTGAAGCTAGGAAGACATCCAATTCTAAGTCCCCACTCACACAAAAATCACAGTCGACAATGATGGTTCCATTAACATGAATAAAAGATAATTCTGTTGGGTCTAAGACGACGAACAAGTTACCCTGGGATTAGTAAAGGGAGGTATTCACATGGTTACCCTCAGTAAGGTTTGTCTGCCTGACTCCTATGGCTCTGCACAATGGTAGAGCTAGATTTTTAACTGTAAAAATCACACTTAGAGTTAAGCATACACCTAACTAATATGTTTATAAATGAAGAATTCATTTTTGTAATCTGAGACCCTAAAATAACAGCAATAGTTTGATCATTGTTCAGCACAAGATACTTAAAAAAGTACTGACTGCTCATCAGATTTCCACGGGAGTAAAAACTAGCTAACAGCAAGTTTTACATATGGTTCACCTAGAGAGGCAGCTCTGCAGAAAATCCTACAAGAACATCTTTGAAGACTACGCTGCTAATGAAATGTGATTTCACTGAACAAAGAAAACATTATTAGGATTATGCAAAAACCTTACACACAGAAGCAGGCAAATGCTTCCCAAATCTAAGCTCTGTTATCTTTCTACCTTAAAGCCATTTCATTATTCTTACACTTGAATGAGTAGCCACTCTTATATGTATTAAATCACACTAGTAGTGGGAAAAGACAATGAAATGTGCTTAGCTTTGAAGAAGTTATCTGAACAAGTAAGACAAAAATAAACACACCTTTGGATGACACCGATCTTGTCTGCTGTCTCACAGAGTAAGATTTTGTTAGTCAGCCCTGTCGAAAGATTCACCCTAAGAATCTGGAAAAATAGATACTCGTGTATCTGGTATTTTACCAATATTTCTAACTGTGCCACATCACTGCTAGAGCCAGCAAATTGCAAGCATATCCGAGTGAACATTCTGCTACGGCGTGTTACAACATTTAACTTTTCATTGAAATGCCATTTGATGTAAGAAATTTTTATGTCACGTATAGTCTTCATGAACTCCACAGTAATCTAAGAATAAGGTTAAAATACACGTTAAAATCCCTCCTGTGAAAGGTAGGGACAGCGGGTGCGAGCTCCCCCGGAGCTCCAGCTCACCTCCCCGGGGAGCAGCAGGGTGATGCTCAACCCCACTGCCTGGCACCTCTCACATCAGGGCTCCACCTCCACCAGCCACATTCGGATTTTCATCTTAGAATTGATATGGTAGAAAACAAACAGTCGTTCTGTTTCCCTAAAGCATCACCTGAAACTCAGCTCTCAGCATTCAAACCTCTATTAATACTTTCTTTCTCATTTTGAAAAAAATGGGCAAAAGTTGAGTTCATGGGTTTCCTTACATGTAAGGTTTACACACTGCTTGATTCAGAAATAACTGGCCTACACACAGAAAAATACTTTTCTTGAGGACCATGTTTGACTTTCTTTCAGTCGTGTCCCAAGGGGAAGAAAGGAGAAAGTCTAGGGAAGTGCTCAAGCTCAATTTGCTCTTTTGCAGCAAAATATTTGCAAAGACTTAAGAAGAAATTCAATTCTTCCCTTAGAAGAGAACAACTCAAGACACTGGAGTCTTCTCTTTCAATAGCAAGTAAGCGCCTTTCAAATCCACAGAACCAAGTGCTCAGAAAAGATAAAACCTGCAGACCATTTCTTTTCACAAGTGAGATCTAACTCAGGTTTTGGATATGGACCTGTGCTGGAGCAGGCACCATGGCCCACGGTCCACAGGTGACTCATGAGCGCCAGTGAGTCGTGCCGTGGTGATCCGAGGGCACAGTCCCCAGATGCCCGTCCCAGTTCTAATTCATCTATGGGGTGGCAAAATAGGAGGAGTGGGCACAATTCAAGTTGTGCTATTTGCACAACACCCGGCTGACAGAAAGACATGGCAGACAGCTGAAACTGCCCCAGCGTGAATTGTCAGAGCTTACCTGAGCTTTAAGAAGCCCACATCTTTTTAAGTGTCTAGAGACTTTGAAAGCACCTGCTTTGGAGTGCTCGACCTGGCTGATNTATAAAGGTATCTGATAAAGGTATCTGATACATACAGAGTCCTCCACCTATTTCAGGTTTATCCCTCCCTCCTTTTTGCTGTGAGGGAGTAATGAACAACAGTGAGACTGAGCAATGGCACTGAGACGGGCTGTCTGGTCGATTAGCTGAGTGTGGTGTGTTGGTGGGACTGGTGGAGCTGGTGCTAGATGGGCTTGTGGGCTGATGCTCTGCCCCAGGTGCTCCACGCAGCCGGGGTGAGCCCTGGCCTCGCCTGAGCAGCTCTTCAGCTATTTTTTGCGGATGCACATTCTCGGAGTGGGCCCCTGAGACTGTCTCTGCACTGTTGTGTTAGTTCAATCACAATGTTCTTCCACCAAAGTGCCCTTTAGGTGACAGCTTGTTCTCTCTTCAGCTCTCCCAACCATAGCGTTGCTATATTGAGACTTCCCACCTCCTTCTTCACTCCTGTTTCTATTACAGCACAGCTACCTCAGGATGATGAGAAACAAAAGCAGAATAACAATGAAGCGGAGAGCAGTTTTCTCAGACTCCCACTAGATCCAGGAGGTCCTTCACACAGTTAATACTATGTAAAGAAGAAAGACACAACTGGGTTCAAAGCTGAAAGTCTTTACTGAATAACTTACAAGCCAAAAACTTGCCAAAAGTCACCCAGCAGGTCAAAGACACAACTACGAGAAGCACTCAACTCTCTGGTAAGAAAAATTACTTAATGTAAGTGTATAAAAAGGTTAACTGTACCCCAGACCAGATTTATCCAAAACATTAGCAGCAGCAAGAATTAAACAAGGAACCGTACTCTCCATTACTAGTGTCCAACTCTTCACTGTGATCAAGAGCACTGTTCTTCGCAAACTGGGGGTAAAAAAACAAATTACTGAGTAAATTGGCACCAAAATGTATTGCCCAATTTAACCGAACAGATGTCAAATAGCCATTAACGTTACAATGATTAGTAAACTGAAATTACGTGTTATGGGTTTAGTGCCTTAGATTAAGCGTTAACCTGTCTTAATTAAATTGTATCTGAGTAATTGATTTCACAGTGCTGAGCTGTAAATAACAAATTGCAGATGATCTGGTTTTTTATCTAACAAGATAATGTAAATCAGCCGTTACATGTTGCATTACCTCCTCGTCTCCATCCCTTTAGATGGGGCTTGCTCACGCTGCTTCTTTTACCTAGACACATACCCTGCTCGGATTTTACAAGTACATTTAACCACTACTGCGGTTTTTCTTCTCGAACCAATGAAAGTCACAGCTGGTTATTTGTAGGGTGGGCAGTACCCAACGGCTGATCTTTCTGTCTGATGTCTTCTCCCCACTGCAAAGTGTCTCTCCGCGTGCAGAACCATAACCGCTTGTTCCGCTCGCACAGACGCGGCGTGCACAGCCGTGTAGCTGCTGGGCGTGCGCAGTACGATGGGGCCGGGGCAGTGAACCCGCCTGAGGCAAAGTAATGACCACACAGCACAACGGACTTGCCCTAGCTATTCCTGCACTGTGTAACAGCCCCCATTTAAATAGATTAACAACGTAATTATAACAGTTTCATTTTCTTTTGACTACGCTGTTCAATATAAACAAATACATTTGATGGGAGCAATCAGTGTAATCAAATACTAATCAATCCGGTATCTTAATACAAATTCAGGTTCTTTCCTAAGTAAGAGACCGACAGATGATCTTTCTGTCAAGTCTATCCTTTCAAAACAAGGACCAGGAGCAAAACCAGGAGCTTGGGGCTAGATGGCAAGGAGGGACGACTAGGAGTGGCAGGGTGAACCGCTCTCATCCTGGACGTCAAAGCTAAATAGTTGGAGACTATCAAAGAACCACATGCCTTCCATCAGCATGAAGAAGAAAATGAGGGTAGAAAAGAGGGCAAACTGAAAAATGAGTTTAGGAGCTACAATGAGTAAGGGGTCTTGGGAAATTAAAGCACAAATAGGAATTAAAAGCAATAGTACAGCTGCTGAATGTTGAGGTGGTAAAGTAGCATTACACCAAAAACCCCTAGGAGTTATTTCATCACTCGATAGTAATTCGAAGGAAAGAATGGCCTGTCTGCCTTCTAAAACCACCAGAGGAACCAGTGGCCAAGGACACCTTCTCATCAGAGAAGCAGACTTGGATGCTCACCTCATTCTGCGTTCCCCTTTCCTGAATTGTGCAGCCGTGGGCGTCTGAGATGAAAATAGGACACGAGTTTGAGTTGCAGAAGATGAAGATGACCATAAGGATGAATGGCCCAGAGAAGCCTGGAAATGAAAAGCTATGGTATGATGTGTACAGCTCATCAGAGGCCTAAGTGGGTGCTGCACAGACACCCCAATCTAGCTCTGCTCGCAACCTCGTCACTCTTTTAAGAAGGCTGGTGCACGTAGGTTGCAGGTGCTGCACTCATGGTGTATTTGGTCATAAATCAGAGCTTGAAATTCAGTGATTCTAGAACCAATTTTAAGCAACACATCACATTTCAGGTCAGAATTTTAAAAAAGGTGAAAATCCATCAAGTAGCCTTATTTTCTTACATCTACCTGCTAGTGCTTTTCTGAGGTATCTACTTTGTCAAACTTGAACTGCTTTGTTCGCTACAGAGCTGGCAGCTGTGTCTCAACCATGAGGGCCAGGCATCCACATTCGTAACTGCTTGATCGAGCAGGATTAAGACAGACCGGACTGAGTTGCTCTAATGCGACTATTAACCCTTCATTCCACATGTGCTGTGAAGTGTCACAAACACAATCCTTTGACCACAACTCAGAGGGTTTCGCAGACATAACCCAAAACTGGCAGGTTGTATCACTGAAGAGATTATGACCCTGACAAGTAACTTCTGCCTTTAAAAGGTGATAGCTGCTGCACAACTCATTTTCAGTAGGGTAACAGAATCCAAAGAGCAGCGTCAGCCTGACCGTTACGGTCCAGCACATAAGCTTCTTTCAGTATAGTGGCATCCATATGTCACTCTGCATTCATTGCAAAAACGCCAAATGGCATCAGCCAGTCTTTTCGCTCAGAAACGCTGCGCAGCTCCAGAAGAGGTGGGGCAAAGCTGCTCGGAGCCACCTTTTGCACCAACCTGACCTTGAGATGATCTTCATCACACTGGGGGGGAGGATGAATTAAGAAAGGAGTAATTTCATACCAGCTGCTGGCAGTACCTGCAGACTGGAGGATACGAGTAGCCTGGCCACACGTGCTCTGCACTAGGAACAAGGACACGCAGCCAAAAGACCTGACCAAAGAAGCAGGAGCCTCCATGGAGAGGGGTTGTAGCTGCGTCAGGAAAGTAGAGATGCACCAAGGAACAGATTCAGGACACAATCTGGCCCACGGTAATTAAGGAAATATAGTTAGACAAAACAAGGAAACTTTCTATCACTTCCCTTTTGGACCTTCACTGTGGTTTGAGAGGTGCATATAATTAAACTACCCACTTATCAGGGAAAGGGCAAGAAGAGAAACTGTCTCTGCAGACGTCCAGTACAAAACACCCACGGGTGAGGTGGCTGGAACATTTGAATATAAGACGTGTACAAAGTCTTTTCCCCATGAACATCCGTGGTCATTCTGCAGACCCTTTTCTCCAGGCTGCCGTTGGGACCACGCTCCTGCCGCTCGCTCAGGCCGTGTGGCCATTTTTTGGATCCTTTCTCACTTCCTTCTGCTGTTTTCTCTTGAAGTTTTTCTGTTCCGCTCACTTTCACCGACCAGCAAAGCCCCTTGGCCCCAAAGGGCACTGTATTCTTTCCTGAGAGTGGGCTGTATTTTGGTGAAGGTTTATCTGATCTTCACATTTTTCTTCCAGAGAAGCTGTCAGTCCTAGTACAGTTTAATGCAATCCATAACGACAGGTTGAAAAATAGGTTAAAACACATTTTTATACTGTCTGCCTTGGTGTTGTCACCTGACATGAGTATTTGTGATATCCACTTATGCAAACGAACCCTCTACATCTGACCAAACCCCTTCAAAAGCAGCTTACAACTGCAGTGCAGGCTGAAAGATTGCAAGCTGTGGGGGAAAAAACCTCTACGCAGGAGATGCGTTTCTGTTGGGAGGATTGCGGCATTTTGAAAATATCACACATGCCTACATTTGGCATGCAACTCATCGCTAAGTTTTATTTCTGAAAAGGTATTCTAATGAGCAGTGTCAGGTAACCTTAGCAAGAGGTAATGCCATCAGAGCTGCCATGGAATCTCGATGATAATGCAGACATGCACTGACTGCATTAACCTAGAATATGAAGTTAGAACAACACACTAATTATTCATCTGCTATTAGTGTTCCTTTTCCCTGCAGCATAAGACTCAAAAAAAGCCTCAGATACTCATTTTTCTCTACTTGCAAATAACAAGAGCAAAATCTAGCAAATTATCCCGAAAAGCACCTCTGTGGAAGAGACAGCACAAACAAAACTCCATTAGCAGACCCTGAACCACATTCTCCTCATAATACAAGAACAGTAAAAAGTACCTCCTGTCACAGACTGTTATGGAAAGCAAGGCATCATTTTCTTTTCTTTTTTTCCCTTTAATGATTTACAGCTGCATTACTCCAAATCTTTCCATTGTTTTTACTCTTGAGCTTGTCCTGAATTCCTGACAAGTCTCATGTTCAGCAGTTGGCTATCGCCCACCACCATAACGATTCACGCTCAGGAAGAGATCAAACACGGTAACTAAAAGGGGTCAGTCAGAATATTACATGAAGATGCTGCAGGGATCCCATCACCACAGACTAGAATCTGGCACCAAGTCATGCTGCCTGGATGCTCCCGCCCTGGTGCTACCTGGACTCAACACGATTTTTTGGTTTTAGTCACATGGGACGCATCCTATCAGTAGAGTTTGTCAGCAATTGTACTAAGCATGAATATTGGGGGGGGAACCCTAAAATATCACCTAAAATATTCCCTCCCAATTATGCAATGGAACCCAGCGACTGACAGTTTCCCCTTTTTTATTTCAGATTGCTTTTATACCCAGACTTCCAAGGAAGCTGTAGCTTTTCAGAGACTGATTGCTCTTCTGATGTTAAACAGTAATAAGCAGACTAAATTAATTTTTATTAACACTGATTTTGCCTAAGATACCCACTAGAAGGCACACTTGTCAGGACCTGTCCCCCCGCAGCCCGCGGCCCCGCGCAGCTGGTGGCCAGCAGATAGGAAGGCGAGCAGCTCTCCGAGGCTCGGCAGCCCGGGGAGGCTGACGGGCGCGAGGAAGGACAGGAGGAGCTCACGTAGCGTCACCCGCGCCGGTCGGCACTGCTCCGTGCAGCAGGCTCGAGCAGACCTCACAGACACCCGGCAGGAGACACCTCTACTAGATTTCTCGAAAATCAGCAGCTGTAGAAAAACGTAGCTGGTCCCACAAGCGCGCAGGAAATTTTGCAAGATAAAAGCTAAGCACAGATGTACGAGATAAACACTTCCAGATATTCAGAGGTTCTGACAACAAGAGATAAGAGCTGTGCTGCGTAACTACTTAAAACCAGGAGACACCAGGACCAGACGATCCGCTGCCACGAGACTGCAGAGTTTCACTGACTGCAGCTGCCCAGTCTACAAGTTGTGGCCCCCCGAAAAACCCAAGCATGTTCTACTACCTTTAGCACAATTGCTCTGGGTTTTTCAAACATAAACCCAATTATTTTTTATATTGAATTATCTTAAAGCACAAGGCCTAGCCAACCTAAGACAAACCAGTCCTTATTAAATTGTTCTAAGAGTAATTGCCAGAGCAGAAGCACGCACTTCCTCTAGCTTTAGAGGTAGGATGAGTGCTCTCATCTTGCAAGAAATGAAGATGAGTTGAGTAGAAAAAAAACCTTAGGTTATGCCAAGCAGGCCACATACTCCATCCAGCACTGCAGCTTGGGGAAGGAGGTGCTGAGGAAATTGGGAAAAGAAAACAGTGAAGATAGAAAGCGGATTCAAAGGTTGGTCATTGCTGCTGAGACTTGTCCTGACTGATGCTGAAGCACAATCTGGTGGGACACAGCCATGCTTGTCCATGTGGCTGCCCCCCAGCAGCGACTGAAGCATCGCTGCCATGCTTCCAGAAAACACCAGGTTTTTCTCATGCTCCCTCCTGTGCTCCCTTTTTTTCCCCCAGACTAATGGCCAAATGGTGAAGAGGGTTCTTGGAAGGCCATCTCCATGCTATAGTTGAACCTCAAACAGAATTTCCCTCCAGAAAACTAAGTACACTTTCCAAGCTACTTAATGACCAATTTCTTGCCCACTATTGTACAACATTTCTTCACACACCAGCTTCTTTATACCCCATAGAGATCTTCCATACACAAAGTCAGGACCAAGACCACTCCCAAAACCCAGCACGTGTGGTCAGACACAGGCTGTCTACAGGGTGAGAAGGTCAGCGGGAGGTAGGGAGGAGAACGCATCGTGATCTTTGCTCTTCCAATGAAGTACGGAGATAGCCTAAATGTGCCTAAGAACATCGCTGCTCTGCCAGAAGAGCTTCACACGACATGTCGGTGAAAAACCAAAGAGGCAGCCGCTGAGAAATGGCTTCCTGGTACTTTGAGATTATACCCTGCAACGCGCTGCTCAGCCTCGGGAGTAGTGGGGCTTATCGATTTGCCTACAGTTGTAGAGTGCTGGCTTTGCCTTGTCGTATCATTGTAAGCATGATTAATAACTGTAAAGAATAAGCAACCGGTAATCTACTTGGGAAGAAAACACACTGTTAGGCTGCTAGATTGTGACAGCTTCTGTCCTGCAGGTTATTTCTAGGACGTTTCTCCTGGATCCTACCCTTGATCCCTTTTATATACTTTTAGTAGAATCAGTCCTCTTACCCCTGGGCCCCAATACGCAAAACGCGTATGTACATTTTGCTTAGTGATGGCATATTACTACTACTAGAATGACTCCCATTACACAATTAAGTGACATACAGTGACGTGAATTTCTGTTTTAATGGACTTTCATTGTCTAATGTCCATGTTCATAAAATAATTAAACATCACTTTCACTGCGCTAGCGCTGCAGGAAAACAACAGGCGTGCACACAAAGGAGATCTCCGTGCCCACATCCCATTACTGCTGATTAAAACCACCAAGCTTACCTTCCCTCGTTTACCTTGGATCATTAAGCGACCATAACTTTCTTGCTTACTTCAAAGAACACACTTCTCGGCCCTTGTTCTCAATGGTGAAAATTTAGAAGCTGCTGAGCAGCAGTCAGCACATGGGCTTCCCTGAGTGCGGATGAAGATTTTATTAGCTCTGAGATGGCAAGCCTTGGTTATTTATACTCTCTGCTCAGCTCCTCTTAGCAATTAGGATTCTTCCCTAGCATAAACGTCTTTATCATTTTGCATTTCCCAACTGAGTACATGCTCATCACACAGCTCTGCATTATTTATTCCGCTCTGAACTTTTGTACCATTATATTTTGTCCCAAAATACACATTTCTTGTTTTTTCTAATGAGTAAACATGTAATACAGGTTCTTGTAGAACAAACAAGGGCTGATCCTCAGGTGCTGTGAGGCTAAATTCACTGACTACACCCATTTATATCCACTGACAATCTAGCAGATAACACTGCAATGCCTTATTCATCTTGGGACTGATTCAGAGACCATTGGAGTTGATGGTGAAAGTCTCTCGAGTATTTAAAGGATGCATACCTACTGGTTACAGTTCCAGTAAAAGGCTCAGGAGAGTGGAAAAGTAATTGGGGAGCTGCCTGGGACAGCATAAAGCTTGATAACGTCTTGGATTAGACAACGCAAGATCCAGAGGAACGTTTAATCGAAAATAAAATTGGCAGGTAACCCACAGCGCAGCTGGGCCAGCCGACTAGGAGTGTGCAAACGCAGTCGCATCCCCAGCACCCCTCCATCCCCAGCCCCATTCCCAACAGAGCGCTGGGGTCTATTAAGCAAAGACAGCTGAGCTAGAAAACGCTGGTAACCCTGTACAGTGAGGCTCAGTTCAGACTGAAACTGGGAGTTGAAAATAAAATGTTAATTTTCAAGCTTTCACAGTGACAACGTGGCGGACTTCTGAGGCCAGGCGCACCGGGGAGACCTTATTGCAGCCTTTCAGAACTTAAAGCGGGCTTATACGAAAGATGGTGGCAAACATTTTAGCAGGGCCTGTTGCAACAGGACAAGGGGGAATGGTTTTAAGCTAAAAGAGGGTAGACTTAGACTAGATATAAGGAAGAAATTTTTTACAGTGAGAGTGGTGAAACACTGGCACAGGTTGACCAGAGAGGTGGTAGATGGATCTACCAGATCTCTGGGAACATCCAAGGTCAGGTTGGACGGGGCTCTGAGCAGCCTGATCTGGTTGAAGATGTCCCTGCCCACGGCAGGGGGTTGGACTGGATGAGCTTTAAAGGTCCCTTCCAACCCAAATATTCCATGATTCTGTGACTGGGAAGGCCAGTGAGCAGCACGGGCGGCCGCTCGTCGCCCCGGGGCACGGCCACAAGCAGCAGGGAGGGCGGCCGCTGGGAGAAGAGGGCTGGAGGGGCACGGAGGGAGCTTCTGCCGGCACATTACGGGCACCGGACCCGGGGGGGCACCTGCCGCCTGCCCCAGCCTCTAAACACGCTGCTGGGGAAAGGCGCAGAGGAGCAAGAGCCGCCCAGCGCGAGGAAGAACGCGGTCCCTCGCCGAGCAGCCTCGTCGGAACAACACCAGGGAGGAAGGAGACGCAAGTGATGGCAGGAGGTTGGTCAGCGCTAGGAAACCTCCCCTGATCAACAGAAACATGCAAATAAATCCACGGCCATACCCAACACCACTCTGGTGAAAATCTTTGTTTTTCAGACAAAGCCTAATGCAAACAAAGGCACATTGATTCTTTTGGTTTTGACGGAATCAAACTGAAAAGCAAGGATTCCGCCCCCATTTTCTCTCGGAAAAGAAAGCTCAGATGGAAGAAGCAGGCTGGCGTTGGACGGCAGCGGTGCAGCAGGCAAGATGCCCCCGGACAGGGACCCTCACCTTTGTCCAGCACCACTGAAACAAAACAAGATGCTGAAAAAAGTCTCATTCCTGAAGGTACCGCACCCTGCTTTTCTGTTTCTTCAGTAACACCCACCCTCTGCCAGCACCCCCATAAGTTGTTTCTATTAAAGACAGTTTCTATTTTAAAAACAATACCAAAGACTTGACAAGCTTTATTTAACTTGACATACCATAAATATTATGATGGAAAGATACCAGCACCTGTATACAAGCAATTTAGTTCAAACCCACCAGCTTCTCCCCCTACAGCTGTGCTCCCCAACCCAAGCATTAAACCCCTGCCCCTCGCCATCCGCTACAGCCGGGCCTCACTCCTGCCAGCTTACACCACCGAAGAACCAGGTAGCCACGCTTTCCTCTGATTTATTTACCTTTTATTCTCTTCTCTGAATAGGACCAAGCTTTGCCTGCTTCAGGTTCTAGCTCAGGGACACACAAACACAACCCAGTGCCTTCCCCAGGGAGCATATAATAAAATCTGACGTTTCTCCAGATTCTTCCCATTGGAAAAGTGTGCATTTCAGGTAGATACCGATTACCTCTGCATCTTCCCAGAGGTCTAAAGAAGGTGGGCACAACTGCCCGTCCTCTCACAACCCGATCTGCAGGAGCCTCTGTGTCTGTGGAGAACACTAAAATGAAATGAATGGAATTAGGGCAAACTGTATCAGATTATTTATTTTTGTAAATAGCAATGAGAAACTACAGTGAAATCTTGCACTCTGTACCGATGCCTTTGCAATGACAGAAGGCAACTGGAAAGTCTATTTTTAAAATCACTTGAAAGGCATTTTAAGTCATATATCAAAGTTGCTTTTGTTTATATTTTCACATCAATCATTTACGATGGAATATTTACCTGCCGTTATATATGCAGATGTAGAGGATTAAGAGCATCGGAAAAAATAAACCTCCACAGATTAAATTTCCCCTCGGCTTAATACCACCTTTTAACAACCTATTCCTGCTTCCAAAGACAACATTTTATGGCAGAAGTTAAAATCCACCACTCCCAGAATTTCCAGACGGGCTGACAAGTCCCAATATAAGAAGCTGTAAAATCAGTAAGGAGGTAAACAGGGGGCTGTTGTCAGCCGGAGGCAGGACGACAAACCTGCGGGTGCCGGGCTGGAGCGATACACCCCAGTGAATCCAGTGCAGCCAGCGTGTCGTTGCGAGAGGTCGGCTGGTTTCTGTAAGCTTAGTGTCTTCCCAGCACCCAGTATGACAAGCAAATCGTATCTCCAACCCACGCTGACATTATCACCTGTAAACTACTCTGCATTCCATCATAATTCATAATTTAGGATATTGGACATTTTTAATTAGCTCTTCGCTGTCTCTAAAGAGAAATTGCTACCACAAGTAAAAATCTTCATGATTATTGGCGAGTTAAAGGAAGGTAAAAAGTAACTCATTGGGAGGTTTTCCTTTTTATCTTCATGATTATTGGCGAGTTAAAGGAAGGTAAAAAGTAACTCATTGGGAGGTTTTCCTTTTTTTTTTTCCCCCCAGTCATTAAATGATTGAGACGATAAAAGAATGAAGAATCTGACAGGTTAAACAGTTCTTGAGGAGACATGTCAGCTTCAATAATTCTAAAGCATTAGAACTGTCAAGCTTTCAAAATAGGAAAGATTGTATCTTTAGAAAACAAAGTTCTACTAATTGGTATGCACGAAAATCTAAATTGAGGATAAAACTCAGTGATGAAAGGCTTTTTCCAATTATGGATATTTGAAAGCAACTCCAACTGCAAAGCTGGGTCTGCTGTTCTGAAGCCAGTCGGGTCTGACCAAGCCCTGGCCGCACGGGCGCGTAGAGCAGCCATGCCTGAAGATCAGCGTTCAGGCCAGGGAGGGCTGGGGTTCTGGGTCTTTTTTACCCGACTGAAGGATTCTAGTATAATTACCAATCTGTTAGGGAAGACTTCAGCCCACTAGAGATGCTCCACATATCTTCAAGACAACAAAGACCACGCTTCAAATCAAAACCAAAAAAATGGCTTCAAGCGGCTGGTCAAGTTCCCATTAGCTCTTTGGTGATGTCCCTTGCTTTGTACCCATTTTTGCATATATGAGATAGAAATATCCTATCAAACTGATCTGGAGATTTTAGCAGAGTTTTTAGAAAAGCCACCCATGCTAAAAATCCCGCTGCGCGGGTGAGCTGTCGGCCCAGCTCTGACGACAGCGGCAGGCAGGCACGTGCTGCAGAGCTGCGGGAACCCGGCTGAGCTTCCCAGTCACCCAGATAAACCACCACCGCCGCACGACTGGGCTCCAGAAGGTGCTGAGCGCTAACTGAACATCTAACATCTTCATTTCACTAACTCTAAGAAGTAATTTATAAATCAGCTTGGAATATGCTAAACATGAGAGTTAATCTCTGAATTTATTTCCTTTAACAAGGGGTGTCTTTGGAAGCGATACAAGCCTGTCATGCAATCGTACTAATTTGAAGAAAGAGTACTAACTCGGGTCCATTTCTAAATCAACACCAAATTCTTCAAAAAACGGCTGAGAAGGAAGACAAGCTGGATATATTGTGCTTAAAAAACAGCCCACGGGAGAAAACTAATGTACCAAATCTTCAGCCAAGCATAAAGCAACACAGAACCACTGAGGACAATTTAGAGATGATGTTACCTACCTACCAGCTGAGCACGTGTCTTAAGATTTCCTACTTTGTAGCATAAGGAAAAGCTTACGAAAATGCCAATTTAATAGCAAGTGAATATCTTTATTTTCATCTGCTGGATTCATCTGCATGCCAAACAAATAATCTAACAGAAGATTGATCTATCAAATGGGAATATCTGCCTGAGTAACTTTATCCAGACGCAGTAGGTGTTAGTGAGAATAGGTCTTAATTTTGGGAGAGGGAGGACTTAAGCATCTGCTAACCATCCAAATGTTTTTTAAGGAGTATTTGAGCTAAGCCAGGTTTCAAAGCATTTTGACATACTGTAAATTAATTCTTCTGTATGCATAGTACTGATGAAGGCTCAGTAGAACTGAATATGAGAAACTTTGTTCCTTGCTGTAGCACATCAACAGTTCACAAAATTCAGCATGAGATAAACTGAGCCTGCATGGTATATTCCTGGCCATTTCTCTAAAAAACAGTTATTAGATAATAGGGAGCTTATAAGGAAAATGGGTAACTACTAGCTAGTAAAAGGTACTAGTGAAACTACTGGCAAAATTAACTGTTTCTAAGAGCACACTAAGGGAAATACCAGTTTGGACTAAAAATTCCCATGTTCTGCTGCCTGAGATAAAAATATAACTTCTGAGATCAGAACAATGTGCAGAAGATCAAATTCTGTTTGTTTACACCGATGTGTAAATGTAAACAGGCAATCATTCCAGTAATTCCACCCATTTAATTCCTGACCGGCACTGGCACACTTCAAGCATGTACCTATCTTGCGTTTTCCTTAAACAAGCTTTGAACCATAATCTCTACTGTAGTTTTATTTGCCAGATTTTCATTACAGTTCCATCACACTAGTTTCATACTACTAACTCCACTACAGTCAGGTTCATAATCCAGAGAGTATATTAAATCTCAAAGCTGTACATACATAGTTAAACACAAAGTGACTCAGTTGGCTCCAAAACATAAAGACAGACCTGAGTAATAAAAATCCAAAGTGGCTTTCTCCGAGATGCCATTTCTCCCAGGACAACACTAGTATGTCAGAGTGCTAAAAGAGTAATTTCACATGTCATTTCTGTACTTACGAAACCTGACTTTCATGGAGAAGTGCATTTTACAATGCATGTCAGGCTGTATTAATCTGATTTTCCTGTTCCTCTCCAAAGATATTTAATGCTTTAGTAATGACTAATATACTTGCTCTGATGATAAACAAAGACAAATGAGGCTGTGCAGCCTGGATGGTATTTGTAATTACCACCTCTCTAGGCATTCGATTGCATCTGATGAAGGGGTGACAGAGTTGCCTTGTCTCTCTGACAGAGATGCATTTCCAGCGGGTACTTGGCATGCAGCTGCTAATTTCCTCCACCACATTCAGTTCACTACTGCCAGCATAGTCCAGCGTGTCTGTATTAAATATAAATGCCATGACATCCCTCCTAATGGAATTTCAGAGGAAATAGTTCAGAGGCCCATCACGCTGCCACCTTGCCTAGCCAGCAACCAGAGCTTCATTTAGCCAGCGTACATTTGTCTGGGACCGCGTCGGATCGATTCATCGACATCCAAAACAGAGGTGGGCTGTGGCAAAACAAAGCAGTGCTGGTGGTTTGCTTCACCCCCAGGACTTTCCCTTGGGGCTGGACAGCCTTCAGGCAGCAAAATGCACGAGCTTTGGACCGCGGTGCCCCTCCTGTTCTGCGAAGGCACCTGGAGCTGGCTAGGAAAGTGGAAAATGCTGCAGTGCTAGCTGTTACCCTGTTCCCTTGCTGCAGATGCGCTGGGAACAGAACCAAACTGGAACAGGGGAGAGGGCAGTACTCAGCAGGCTTAATTTCTCCAGGGAAAGTAAGGCAGAGCCGTGCCTCTGCTGCGTTAGCGCTCTTACTCCTGTTGCTCACCTCACCCTTGAGAAATCTCTTACTCTTCTTTCGTTTGCGTGGACGTGCCCTGTTGCTTCTGTTCATTGAAGCCAACGGGATTTCAGTTTCATTTGATTTCAATTAGACCTGAATCACACACTTGATTATTTAGATTATGTTTACTCATTTCGAGATGTTAGCTGGGTAACAACGAGTCCCCAAATATCAGCAGACCTAAATAATGCATAACCTTCTTTCATACAAATTCTCATACAAGTTCATTTTACTCAATTTGTTACTCAGTATTTCCCATCGGTTAAGGGAACAAACACAAAGAGTAAGCTGTCAAAAATTCAAGCACAACGCAACACTAGAATTACGCTTCCTATCTCCCAGAGATCCACATCCACATCTCATGGCTGAACTCAAAAGTCAGATTAAAGAAAAAAAAAACACACACAAAACCACTACTGAGTAAAACTGATCTGAAAAAAGTTTCAGATTGGTAAATCCCTCAAACTGTGCCCTCATGATTATTTGATTTTACATTTAAACATGAAACACATACTAACGTGTAACATTGATACCGTTCCTGCACTTTTTAAAACTGACATGTTCCCATACTGTTCTTGATGCAAATCTGAGAAGTGAAAGACTTGGGAGAAGACCAAAATAAATAGAGCTACAGCTTCACTGCTGGGAAAAAAAAAACACCTTTCTCAGCAAAATACTTATATTTACCACAGTAGAAAGCCCAGAGAGCTACCCTTGTTTATATACTGTCCTAGTCATATTCTCAGGCATAAAACGGCATTAGTGCAGCTACTGCATGTGTCTTTCCAGCACTAGCAAAAAAAAAAAGTCACACTTTAAAAAGCTCACCAAAATCAACTGCACTCTGTGTTTGCTGAGATAAATGCTTGTGATTTGTATTCACAGTTCCTTCTTCCTCTCTGTCCAGTTTTAGGTGAAGTCTGCTCTGTAAAAGGTGTCGGCTGGGTAACTGAAATGCCTTTTTTGCTGTCCATGGGGGGAGCAGGCAGCGGCCAGGGTAACAGCTCCTCTGCAAGGACCAGCGACACCCCGGCACCTCCCGCCTCCCTGTGCTGGTTTGGGCTCGGGCAGAGTTAATTTTCTTCACAGTATGGGGCTGCGTTTTGGATTTGTGGTGACAACTGTGCTGATAACACAGGGACGTTT
>VZTQ01013748.1:0-49267 GCA_013400755.1 Pelecanoides urinatrix
CCCCCGCCTTTAGTTTGCAAAGTCACAGTATGAAATGTTATGAAATCGCCTCTTGGGAAGGAGGGAAACAGAAAGCAAGGCGTTTGTTTAGAAAAATCTGCGGCGGCCTCTCAGATGTGCCTAAAAAGCTGCCTTTGACCCCCCCTGTTGCATTTCCAGGGAAGAGGCAGATCTGGGCTTAAAATCATGAGTCAAAAACAACAAAAACAAACCCGGCCCAGGTTAGTTTTTTCCACTGACTTCAGTAGGCGCAGAATTGGTGCGAAGGGAGGCTGGGGCCAGACGGGTGAGGCTCAGCAAGAAGTGCTGCGTTGGTCCAACATCTCTCTCTGGATCCAAATTCGTACCTGTGCCAGTGGAAGTGTCAGCAGGGCCGGGGATGGGATCAGGCCCTTGTTCGATCTGAGGATGCTTATTGATTCCTCTCCTGAGGTTTTAAATGCTTTAAAAATTATTATTTGCTGTATTGTTTCAAAGGTTTAAAGGATAAGTGCTTTAAGAGCAAATACAGGCTTCTTCCTGCAATCCTTGGGGGGGTTACAGTTCAAAAATTGCTTTAAAAATATTTTAGGGGAAAGCTCTCTTTAGATATATATATGGAGAGGCAGAACCTGAGGTTCTGCTATTTTTCTTCTAAAGATAGGATCGCAGGTTTAAAAACTTACATTATAGATAGCAATTTTTGCCCCATGAAACAAATCATCAAGCCATTAAAATATTCAAAGGGTGTCTAGCAATTTTCCAGAAGAATGGATTATTACATTGTTCCAGTAAGAAAAGACTTCATCTCCGAGCATTCAATTTTGACTGGCAGAACAGATCAAAGATCTCTTGGGATACATTTCAATTCTAATTTCCAATCCCCCTCAGTTCTGACTGTCTGAGTCAATATTGGGAGAGGAAGTGGAGGTTAACTGGTTAGTTATTATTGTGAAGGAAGAAGTCGGAATGAGAAATGATTCTTACAAATCCCACCCCAAAAAAAAGAAAAAAAAAATCAGTTGAAAGTCTTTATGATACTTTTTAGACATCCCTGTTTGCAGCGCTGGGAGGACTTCAGCCTGCTGTCTGATGAGACAAAAATAAACCTAGCAGAAACATTAAGTTTTTCAAAACAAGGCTGGAAAAGCTCATAAAAATAATGTTGCTCAGACGCGTTTTAAGAGAAACAGAATTACAACGACAAAATTATATGTTTTCCAGGTTTGGTTGGGGTGTTTTATTTTCCAAGGGGAAAAATTGCTCCTGCAGCAAAGCTGACTGGTGCCACCTAGTGTCATGTCTTCTCCCTCCTCCCCGGCCAGGGCAGGGGCTGGCGAGCCGGGAGCCTCGGGAGAGTGGGAACATGTTTCTTAACTGATCGTTAAAAAAAGAAAAAAAAAAAAATTGCTTGCCAGCCAGGAGGAAGGTGGCAGAGGAAACTCTGGATGCCACTGAACTTACTTAAGGAACTTAATTGGAAACAACCGAGTGGTTATTAAAGTCACTGACATTTCCATATGGAGTTCTGTTCGGGTCTGGTCATGAAATCACATGTGAAAGTCTTTCCAAGTTGTGGTGTTAATCTACCCTTGAATTTCTGCCTAATTTAGGATGTACTGTAAAGCTATGCTTTTTTTCCTTTTTTTTTTATTCTTCTTTTTGGGAGGGGAAGCTTTCAGCCCCCAATGGCAGCAGCCTAATAATAATTTGTAGGAATGGTGTTTAGTTTTTTTTTTTTAGTAAACACTAATGTTGTCCTCAAAAACCTGTACAAATACAGGTGGTAAACTTCATGAAGCAGTTCTGTGTTGTAGGAGCAGGGGTGGGTGTCCTCTCATTTTGTATGAATACTCCATTAAAAAGAAAATCTTGTTACAAAGTCTATAAGTGAGTAGTAGTGAGTAGTCTATAAGCTCTAAGCAGCAGGTGCATTTCTCAGTGGGCAGCTTATGTACCTTCATGTACTTAATGGTGTTGAAGTTGAAGAACCCTTTCACACCCGTGTGCTGTAATGTTTTGGCTGCAAACTCCACATGAAGAGCTTTTACTGGTTCAATTGGAACCTGAAATGTTGTTTTCAGGTTTCTGAGAAGTTTGTAAAATCTAAATTTGGTGAAAAGTTGCCTGCGTGCTCATAACCTCTTGCTCCATTTTATAGTAGCATGGGAGTCTATAAATGGGAGCCCTGTATGCTGACTGTCTGTATTCTTTTCTAGATCTATTTTTAAACCATTCTTCTGTTTGGCAAAAAGTGACACTTGGTTTCCATGTTTACAGCAGGCATTGGCAAACCTCAGGAGTTCACAGTTTGCAGTTTGGTTAGATGAGTATCCAAAAGTCAGCATCTGACCAGTAAACTCCTTCAGACTGCAAATTTAGACTGCAAATGTAGTCCTCCCTGCATTTTTTTTCTTTTTAAATCCATGCTAGATCTTGTGTGTTCCCATTGCTGCTGGACCCTGGCAGCCAGAAAGACACACACCCCTAAATCAGAGCAAGCATGTGGTCTTCAGGACTGCTTTAAAACCCCAGCAATCTCAGAGGAGTTTCACATCCAAAACACAGGGAGAGCTAAGGGTGTTGGGAGAGGGGAGAAATTTTTGGTCTATATTGTTTTCCTTCCCCTCTTTGTCCTGGTTAGTGTGCTGCCTTTGGGCAGTATGCCGGGTACCCATGAGGAATGTGGGATCTCTGCTTATGGAGGGGAGAGCCTGGGACAAGCACACTGCAGGACAGTGGGTCCTGAAGTATGTGTCCTGTAGGACTGGGCACCCTCTGAAAGGGTCTTCTTAAATCTGTTTGGTTAAATCAACATAGCATTGAGGGGGTGCCTCTCCCGTGGCCACGGGACCCCAAGCTGCATGCGTGTCTCGTCTCATCCAGGCGGGATGCCAGAGCAGTCCTTGTTGCCAAGATGACCTGTGCCACCCTCATCCCCAGGAGGATAGAGACAGGGAGGCTCGGGTCAGTGCCAGCTGGTGATTTACCACCCCGGAACGGGGTGGGGATGATGGGACACCTCCTCTGAGCCCAGCCGGGCCAGGGACCCGGCTCAGCTGCTGGGGATGCCCAGCTCCGGCTGTACCCTGCCGTCGGGTCGGCACCTTGGTGCAGGGCTCGGTGTTGGCAGGGCACAGTGTCTGTCCCTTGTTCTCTGGAGTAGCTCCCTTGACTTCAGCTGGGATGCCATTCCTGCCTTCCCTTGAAAAATTAATGTGCCAAATTGCTTGGGGTTGTTTGAAATGCTGAAGAAGGCTTCACTCCTCACTTCCCAAGGGCACGCGCTGCCTCTGCCTCGCAGTCAGAGTTTGGCTCCATAGAGGGCAGGGGAGTCCTCTTTAGTGGAAAACATTGGAGGCAGTTTTAGTGTGCTTCCCCCCCTCCTCTGCGTTTTCTTCTGCAAAGACCAAAACAATGTGGAGACTTGAGCCGGGCCAGCTTTCAAGGGCAATCCTTTTAAACCCTCTTTTGAAGTACAAACTATAAAGTTCCCTGCAGCGCTCGAGAAAATATGCAGTTTTCCTGGTTCCAAATGCTGATAATAAACCCGTCCAGATAATGTATTGCATTTCCTAGAAACATTTGTTTGCTGGCAGGAAATTGGATCAGATTGAAAGTTAGCAGAGACCGCTCGATAGAGCGAGTGCAAGCCGCTCACGGAAGGGTACGATGGAAAAAACGACAGGGCTTGCACTAGTGATGCTGCTTTTGATCTGTGCTGACACTCCGCGCTAGGACTTCTCTCGATCTCTTCTTGGGTTATTACTAACCCAGCCACGTTTTGGCCTAGACGCCAACCAGAAGCTACTAAATTAATAAAACTGCTGTGACAGCCAAAGGACGCTTAGTGCCCCCTGACTGCATGACACCGGGAAAGCAGAGCTGGGCACTTGCACCCCCCCAGCCAAGAACATCCTATTCACTGTGGCTTGTAGCACCCATGGCTGTGCCCGGCGGGGGCCCCCCACACCACCCCATTTTCTTGGTTGTCCCTCTGGTCCCTGTTCAGGAGAAACCAGGCATCCCTTGGCAGGGTGGGGGGGCAGCTGGCAGTGAGCCCTGGCAGGTGGGGGGACTGTTGCCATAGGGCTGGGACCCTGCAGGGTGCTGGGGCTGGGGAGGAAGGAGGGGAAGGATGGAGCTTCCCCTGGGCGGGCAGTTTCAGAGCACTGTGTGGGATGAGGCTGTGGGGAAGGGAGACTTCACCCAGCCACCCCTCCAGGGTGATGTGAGGGAGTCGGCGCTGCAGGCTCTGGAGGGGTAGGAGAATGGGGCCCAGGGAGGGGGAGTGATCAGTGCCCTCCCCCAGATGATGCATTTGGGGGTGGGAGAGGGGCAAAGACCATGGGATATCCCCCATGCAAAGAGGGGTAGGGGAGCAAGGTGTCCCCCCTGTGCACATGGTGGGAGGAGGATGGATGAAAAGGGATTCCCTATGAATGGGAGAGTGGATGGATGGAGGGGTTTCCCTGTGCATGGCAGAAAGATGGATGGGGGGACGGGGTGGGAAGTCCCTGGTTCTCCCCTCTGCCCTGGGGTGGGGGACCTGTGAGGGTCTCCCCTCTGCATGGGGTCGAGGTGAGAGGGGTTCCTCCACACCCAGGTGCACCCTCTCCACGCTCACGGAGCCGGCTGCAGGGAGGGCAGAGCCAGCCCTGGGCTCCATTCCAGGAATGGGTTTTCTCGGGGAGGTGCTGGCAGGGAAGGGCCGTTCCCTGAACCGCTGGGGCAGACCCATTGCCTTCCTGGAAGGCAGCAGCAGTGAGAGTCCCATGCGGCCACCCCCGAAATGGGCCCCGTGCCTGGCCCAGACCTTCCTCTCTGGGCACAGCGAGCCCCAAGCGCTGCCGGAGAGCCCACACCTGCAAGGTACTGGGCAGGAAAACTGGGGGGGGGGGGGGGGNGGGGGGGGGGAGGGGGGGGGGGGGGGGGGGGGGATGTTCTGGCCCCAGCTGAGCCTTGGGGGAGCCTCATGGGCTTTGAAGGGGGGAATGGAGAAGGCCATGCTTGGCCGAGGTGGTCATCTCTGCTCCCCATCACTGGTCTCTGTTCCTGTCCCCTTCTCTGCTGGTCTCTGGTCGGAGCATCCTCCCATGCTGGGGTTAACCCGGCTCAGCATAGCGAGGGGAAGGAAGGTCCCTTTCCCTTTTGCGTACCCACATCCTGCAGCCGGGAGCTGCTTGGGATGCACCTGCCCGGCTCCCGGGGCCGGGTGTTGCAGCAGCACTGCGCTGGGGAGGGGTAATTTGGGAAGGTGGGGAAGGGGCTGTGCTGGGGTCCGGCTCTGGGAGAGGAGCTGGGTGTCTCCCTGGCCAGGCAGCGCCGCGACCTCGCTGTGGGGAAGGGAATTTGGCGACAGCAGCAGCTTCTCACGTGATGCTCACAGGCGCAGAGTTCATCTCGCAGTTTGTAACTTTGTTGGTTTATGTATGGATGGGTCACCTCCCCGTGTCTGTGACACCAGGGTGAGTCCCTGGGAGCCCAGTGGCGCGCGTCTGCCGACGCGGCCAAGGACGGGATGCCAGCCGGCTGCCCCAAATGCATACATCCGCTCGTATAGACGCACGGGTGCATGCTGGGCTCCTTGCAGAGCGCCGCGAGTCCCTTGGCTTGCGATTGACGGTAGCGAGCGGCTGGCAGCGAGCGTGTACAGAAAGGTCAGAGTCTGCAGTGTTTGGGAAATGAGTCACTTGTGTGTGCGTAAAGTTTTAAGCTAGCCAGACTCAGAGCGGCTCTGAAGATTTTGCATTTGATGGCTGGAACGGGACTGTAAGACACCCCTCTGGGTTTTGTGTGTGATACCTTGCCTTAAATCTCACCTCTTCATCCCACTCCGGTGTCTCCAGGGACGTGAGGGGAGCCTGGGCTCCAGATCTGTGCACCTCCTGCAAGGGAGATGTCCTCACAAGGCTGGATGGGCTCTCTGCAAGTTCTAGCAGTCTTACTGTCTCTGTCCGATTTTCACGGGTCGGTCCTCAAAATAGTGTGATGAAGGTCTTGAGGTTTGTTGGTTCACTTATTTATTGCGCTTCTGCATGCTGGGGTGGCTGCCTGAGGACCTTCTTCCTGCGTTAGTGCCAGGTCAATTGTCTTTGTTGGGTTTAAGTAAATTTGGAGGTAATAATGTGAGTTCTGGAAGGCAGTTAACTCCTGGGTTTCCTTGCCATGCTGCCCCAGCCGTGTTGCCTGTGAAGTCAGTGGTTGGAGGCAAAGCTTGCGGTTTGGGGGAAGGCTTTTCCAGCAGCCAGAGAAAGGCATTTGTGCTGGGTCCTCATCCGTCTCTGCCACCGGCTTCCTCTGTGATCCTGGCCAAATTTCTTCGGTACTTGATGCCTATATCCTCCCAAGTCTGTTTGGCAGTCCTGTCCCAGGGCGTTTTCACCAGTAGCTGGAGCGCGTGGGTATTCTGAGAAGGGCAGTAGCTGATTTAGAGGACTGGATTCAGGCTCTTTCCAGGTTTCTGAGCAGAGTGGCAGCAGATGTTTGTGTGTAAGTTAACAAGGTGCTGGGAATATGGCATTGGTCTTGGATGTGGCACCGGCTGGGAATTCGATCTTGGCAGGGGAAGAGTTATCTCCAAAAGAAGTGGTGAGAAAATTCTCGCTTGACTTCCCTTCCCCACCTGCCTTTAAGTTCCTGAGTCATGGAAATGAAAATCTCCTTGGCATACGCCCATGGTTTGGGCTAGAGGGTGTGGAAGAAGCTATGATTGGATTCTCAAAGCCTGTGGTTGTGATAAGAACGTACTGTACCGGAAGAAACAAATGTTAACCTTACTGGAGAGTAGAAGGTTTGTTATCTCTAGCTTTTATCCAACTGATACTTGAGCGAAACAGCAGGCTTGTGTCCTGCCATGGCCAATTCATAATTACAAGCTAATGTGACGTTTGTTTTCTTGTGCTTTATTTGTAGGTTTGAAAGAAACTTTTGGACTGTGAATTGAGGCATTGGGTATGTAAATTTAAATTTTGTGCTTCCCCTCCTAACCCCCCCCCCTGCTTCCTTTTACCACATTGAATGAAATGTTTCATTAGACCCAGCTGGAATTTGTTTTCAGGAGAGCAGCTGCTCTGTAGAAAATACTGTACGTTCATATGCCGCTGGGGAAGGAGGAGGAGTCGGGGTCGTGGGAGGGGGTTGATCATGGAGGAATTTGATGCTCAAGATGCACATTCCAGCCCAAACTTCAGGCACAGAGAGATGTGGGCTCTCCTGGGTGCTGGTTGGGAGGACACCTCTGAGATGGGTCAATGAGTGTTGTGTTGGGGGAAGGCTTCATGTTCCTCGACTAACCCAAGCCTTGCTCACTGGGAGAGACAGGGCTGCAGTGTGGGTAGCAGCCCAGCAGGTTAGATGAGTTCTGCTCCTCACTGCCACCACCAATGCATTGGGAAACTGTGGACAGGTCTTTTCCAGAGTGGCCACTACTCAGAATCAGGAAAGTAGTTTGCTGGTGGGTGAGGGTTGGTGTTCCACTGTGGGCTGGATTTTCCAGACGTTGAAATCCTTCAGCTGCAGTTGGGACCGTCAAGGCTTGTTTCGATTCCCATGGCAGGATTTGCAGCCAGCCAGTAGACGGATGAGGGGGATGGCTCCTGGGGAAGATCTGAAGGCTGGGAAGCTGTGTTGGGAGCTTCATGGAGATGAACCTGAGTGGTGGTGGGAGGAGTGGGCTGGGGTGGAGCCGTCATGGGTGAGGCAGGGAGAAAGAGGAGCCAGTTAGCTAATCCTCAGGAGGGTCTGGTCGCCTTCGCCCGCCAGCTCGGTGGGTGGGACTGAGACATGCCAGGTCTCGCTGCTGGCCAAGAGACTTCACCAGGCAGCCTGGCAGGCACTTGGTGTGGTGTAGGGCTGGTTGTCTTGGGACCAAGGAGCTGGTGCTGTCCCACCAGCAGCAGTTGGCCATCTGAGCACATCCCAGAGCAGCAGCTGTCTCTTCGCTGAGTTTAGGGTGCTTGCCTGGCTGCTTCTCCGTACCCATCTTCCTCCCACTTCTGTTTTGAGCAGACTCGAGATGGCCTCGCCGGCAGACAGCTGCATCCAGTTCACCCGCCACGCGAGCGATGTCCTCCTCAATCTTAACCGCCTTAGAAGCCGGGATATCCTGACCGACGTTGTCATCATCGTGAACCGGGAGCAGTTCAGAGCCCACAAAACAGTCCTGATGGCCTGCAGGTGAGAGCAGGGTGCCCCCCGGCTCCCTTCCCTGCTCCCTCTGCCTTTGGCCACCAGCAACACTGCTGCAGCCCTGGAGAGGCTTGTGGGCTTTGTGGACAGGGAAACAGAGGTAGAGAAGCAGAATTGAAAAGGACTGCCAAGAGAATTGTACCTGCAATGGGATTAGAGCTAAGACCTTTTGCCTCCAGCATGGTGCCCACACCTCCCTCTTCCTTGCATGTCCACATCTGCCCACACACAGCTCATGGAGACAAACAGGAGCACAGCAGATGTGAGGCACATCCCTGAAGGCAAAGGACAAACGCTCTGCAGGGACAGGGGAGGGGAGGGGAGGGAGGGCTGGATGCTCACTGGGGTGAGCGAGTCCTCTGTGACCGCAGTGTCCCCTGCCACTGCTATTTTTAGAGCTTTTCCTCCCTGACTCCCAGGCTGCTGGCTACACCCACCTTTGTTGATTTTTTTTTTTTCCAAGCCTGGTGGGGTCTGACATTCCTTTCCAGCTCCTAGGATTGCTGGAATTGCTTCCTAGTGAATGCTAATTAACATCCCACCATTGCCCAGTTGAATTATGGTAGATGCCTTCCAGGTTCTCCTGCTGGCAAGGTATAAAGATTTGAAAAAGGCAAGGTTTGACTATTAAGACATCTGAAAAATGTTTTGCCAACATTTCCTTTTTGTTTTTTTTTTTTTTTTTCCTTCTTCTTTCTTGTCTGGTTAAAGAGTGAGCGTGGATGCCCCAAAAGGCTTCTGAAAGAAATGAGTCACAGTGGGAAGGGGGTGGTGGTAAGAACAACAACAACAAAAAAAGGGGGAATTTCTAAATGGAGGCAGTGGGGAGTTGTTGAGCAGGTGAGATCTAAAAGCAGGCTGTTCCAGTTGGGAAAAGTGCCGTGCAAAGATGCTTACTAAGCTGAGAAACCAAGCTTGATAATAAGGGGGAAGCTCAGGGAATTCTGTAATTGCCTCCTCCTCCCTTCCTATTCACGAACCCCTCTGTGCTAAGGTATTTCAGACAAATTCTCCTTTCTTCCTCTGAATTGTCATAACACTCGTCTTCTCTCCTGTCTCCTCCCTGCAGTGGCCTCTTCTACAGCATCTTCACTGACCAGCTCAAGTGCAACTTGAATGTCATCAACCTGGACCCTGAAATTAACCCTGAGGGGTTTTGTATCCTCTTGGACTTCATGTATACGTCCCGCCTGAACTTGAGGGAGAACAATATCATGGCCGTGATGGCCACAGCGCTGTACCTGCAGATGGAGCACGTGGTTGACACCTGCCGAAGGTTTGTCAAATCTAGGTGAGCACCGTGAGTGAACTTTGGAGTGCCTGGGATGGTGTGTTTGGGTGGGAGGAGGGAGAACTGACAAAGTATCTGCAAAGTTATCCTTATGGGCTGAAAATGACTGCGTCTCCCTCCTTTTTGCCTGGTTCCAGTGAAGCGGAGATGGTGTCTGCTGTGAAGACCCCAAGGGAAGAGTTTTTGGCTGGACGGATGTTGAGCCACCCAGAGGTGATGGCTTATCGGAGCAGAGATGTCTCGGAGAACGGCATGCCTCTCCAAAATGGGTCCCTCTGCAATGGGAGGGCCTTTGCACCTGGCTTGATCAATAGTTTGTCTGGATCCCCCATTTCCTACCATGGATACAGCCCTCTCCCTCTAAACAGCTTCCTAGTGGATGATGAGTTGCGAGAGATGAGGATGCCTCTCTCCGA
The DNA here is from genome assembly GCA_013400755.1 of Pelecanoides urinatrix. Classification (NCBI taxonomy): domain Eukaryota; kingdom Metazoa; phylum Chordata; class Aves; order Procellariiformes; family Procellariidae; genus Pelecanoides; species Pelecanoides urinatrix. Next base: position 9,877 of record VZTQ01013748.1, read on the forward strand.
ACTCTCGAGGGCAGGTGCCTTCCCTAAGGAGAGGATCCTGCCATGCGACAGCTCCAGGACAATCCCCACTGAGTACATGAGAACCATTACCGACATCTCGGCCAACATGTGTCACGCTACCATCTATGCTCCAAAAGAAGGTGCTGCTGAAGAAGCCAGGAGTGACATGCACTACAGCGTAGCCTCTGGCCCCAAACCTGTCGTCCCTTCAATCCGGAACAATCCCTATTTCTCTTGTGACAAAGTAGCCAAAGAGGAGGAGCGGACCTCTTCAGAGGATGAAATCAGCCAGCACTTTGAGCCCACCAACACCCCCCTGGACCGCAAGGGACTCATCAGCCCCCAGAGCCCCCAGAAATCGGACTGTCAGCCCAACTCACCGACCGAGTCCAGCAGCAGCAAGAACGCCCGTATCAGTCAGAGCTCCAGCTCCCTCTTCACCAAGAGCCCCACAGACCCCAAAGCCTGCAACTGGAAGAAGTACAAGTTCATTGTCCTCAACTCTCTCAATCAGAGCACCAAGCAAGACAGTGCTGACCAGAACGAGATGGGAACCCTCTCACCTCGCACCTACATGCCCATGTCCACTTGCCAGCAGTCCATGGAGCCGGAGCATCTCAACGTGCAATCCCCCACCAAGATGAGCGTGAGTGGAGAAGACTCTACTATCCCACAAGCGAGCAGACTCAACAATATCGTTAACAGGTGAGCAGATTTCCACCCCCCTGCCACGAGAGGCAGGACTTCTGCGTTTTTGATGAGGGTTTGGAAGTGTGTGCAATAGCTGTAGCATTGGGCTGGGGAGTCCAGCCATGAGCAGGTGGAAGCCTCTGCATTTGGTGGAGCGCTGCCAGGGACATGGGCTGGGTGCCAGCCATCGCCACCTTAGTGGTGCTAGCCTGGCCTGGCGATGGAAATGGGAATGTTGGGTCAGGAATCCCTGGCTCACTTTGGCAGCTCTGGATGGTTTCTGGAGCCTGGATTTGCCCAATCTGGTTTTCACCAGATTCCCTCTGCCTCGAGGTTTTGGTCGGCTGTAAGCATTGGAAAGGCGGAACTACCAGGGAACAGTACGCTATCCTCTGGACTTGGATGTTCCTAGAGAGCTTTGAGGTCATTTGGTGATGAGCATCTGAAGGATTGAGGCTCAGGGACCTGTTGTTGATCAGGGCTATGCTGTGCATCTCACCACAAAAGTGTCCCCATAAAACATGGCTGTCCCTTGTGTCTGGAATGGTACAAAGAAGGGCCTGGTAGCTCAAGCACAGCAAGAGCCTTCTCACGGTTGTGTGCGTTGCTGTCTTTCCTCAGGTCCCGGGATGGGTCCCCTCGGAGCAGCGAAGGGCAGTCCCCGCTGTACATGCATTCATCGAAGTGCAGTTCCTGTGGCTGCCAGTCCCCACAACATGCTGAGATGTGCCTTCATACCCCTGGCTCAAACTTTGGAGAGGAGATGGGGGAAACTCAGTCTGAATACTCTGACTCCAGCTGCGGTGAGTCTTGCATCCTTAGTCGCCTTTTTCAACCAGCAGGCAAGGGGGCTCTGCAGTGTGGGGACCCGTCCAACCGGTGTCCTGTGTCCAAACAGGTAGTCAGACCTGTCGTGATGCTGGTGGTTCCCAAGGTGCTTTACAGTCCCCTCTTAACTGGCTGACCAGCTGTGTGCATGTGAGGGACACAAGCACATGGGAATCGCTTCCTTCCTCCCCTTCCCCAGCACCGTCCAGATACCTTGTGCAGGGAGTTAGTCACCTGCTGCAAACTTGGCAGCTAAGGACAGGAAACAAAGTGCACCCCACCCCACCAGAACCACAGGAGAACAAGCTTTGCAGATGTAATGACCCTAATGGGGATTGGGCAAGATGGTGTGTCTCATGCATCCGTCATGATATCTTCATTAACTGGGAGCCCAATGCGCACATCTGGAGAAATGCAGATAATGAGGCTTGCAATCTTGTTGCAAAACTCCACAAGCCCAGAGACAAGTATCTTTGCACCCATCTGCCTGTAGCTCAGGGAGGGCAAATGCAGAATTGTCACCTGTAGTGTGGGCAGAGATCCACAGAGGGAACCCCACTGCAGTGATGCTCAAAGCTACATACAGCATTTAAGAGTTAGGCACCCTCCTACTGGGGGGACCTGCCTTGCGCATGATGGTCTTCCCATGTTCAAGGAAGACATCTGTACATGTAAAGATTTAAGACCTCTAAAGGTCCTGGAGTTGCTCCAGAGCTCAACATCCATCCTTCGGAGGATGCCTGATAACTTGGGTGCCTTTGTGGACCTCTCTGAAAGATGTCCAGGCGAGATGCTGGCTTCTTGGAAGCAGCTTGTGTCGCACTGAAGCAGAGATGGCTTGTGATGACTTTGCTCTCTCAAACCATGCATGTTGTTTCTGTGTGACAAGGAGGTCAGGAGATAATGGCACGGTGCAAGCACCGCTGACCACAAATGTCTGCACTTGGCTTCTTGTTCCAACGCTTGTGCTGGCTGCTCCTCTCCACCATCCCAAGCCCACCCTGTGGCCCATCGAGGAGCTGGCCCACGCATTGCCCATCTCATTGCTCTCATCTGTGCCCTGCCAGAGAACGGAGCCTTCTTCTGCAACGAGTGCGACTGCCGGTTCTCCGAGGAGGCCTCTCTCAAGAGACACTCTCTGCAAGTCCACAGTGACAAGCCCTACAAGTGTGACCGCTGCCAGGCCTCCTTCCGCTACAAGGGGAACCTTGCCAGCCACAAAACCGTCCACACAGGTACAGTGCTGGCCAGGGGACAACTTACTGAGGAGGCTGTGGGTTGCTGGGCATGCGGGCTTTATGGCTGCATTTGTCCCAAGTGCAGCACCCCCTGCTCTGTGTCACAAGCTGTCCCTGATGGGAAGAGCAAGGCGCTTTTCTTGGCACTGCCAGGGAGCCCTTGGGCAGAGCAGCAAACCTGGGAACGGGGGAGATGCTGCCTGGCCTCACAGCAGGGATGGAGCTCAAGCTCCTTTGCTGCAAAGCACTGAGCACCGCCGTTTCTAAAGGCGTCTCGCAAAATGCATGGCTGAGAGCAGACGTGTGGCTCCAGGTTACTTTGTGGTAGACTTAAAATTAAAAAAAAAAAAAAAAAAATTTAAAAATCAAATGAACACTTAGAGAGTAGTCTGGGATTTTTTTTCCCCTACATCCTAGAAACCCAGATCATATCTAGCCTGGCAGAAACTCTGCTGATGGGAAAATCTGTGAATGGATGGACTGTGAATCAGCACAATGAAAGCTGAGAAAGGAAGGGGATATTAAGGGTTTAGTCATTTGCTGACAAACCTAGGGAATGTTTTTTTTTTTTTAATGCTTTTATTAATGTTTAACATGTCAACAGCCAGTTCACTAGCTGGGGAAGGGAAGTCTGTGCTGACAATTCAGTGCTGCTGCATTGAACTAGCCATAAATTCCCAGTCTCAACTGAGCTCCAGGTGAATGAGACAACACGAGTGCCAGGGCAGGGTTGAAGGGTGCATGGGGTCAAAGCCTGGAAACAAAAGAAAAAGGCAGGAAGGGATAGATGATGGCTGTTTCCCACTCGCTGTTGAGCCCATCTTTCAACCGTTCTAAAGAAACTGGTTAAAACCTTTTTGCAGCTCCCCCCAGCACCGGGAGCCAGCAGCAGTGATTGTAACCAAATAATGACTTGGGAGCCGGATCTGCCTTGGCTTTCCACTCTATCAGCTCTTTTCGCCCCTCTAAAGAGGTGTCGAACGGCCAAGGCGGGATGCGCTGGGAACCACGAGGAGCCCGAGGGAGCCAGATGGCCCTGCGTGGCTTACTGACGGCTGTAGGGAGACGCAGGCACTAGCCGCTGTCACAGGGCCAGGAGGAGTGATGCTGTTAATCCTCGCTGGCAGAGCTGCCCGACTTTCTCTCTTGCCCTGAAGGCTGCAGCTCCCAACCAGAAAAAGAAAAGGTACCCCCAGTGCTCAGGTACTTTCTGTGCTCACCCTGCTCTGGGGACACCGCAAGCTGTCCTGACCGATGCTGCTTGTCCACAGCCATCTCCAAAAGGGAAAGGAGTCAGGGCTAGCGCTTCATGCCGTGGGGTCTGGCACCTGAAGGGACTTAGCTTTGGGGAATGCCGTCAATCATGGGGGCTGAGCATGCCTGTGCTTAATCCTTCACCCTTTCTTTTGGGCTCTGCAGGAGAAAAGCCGTACCGCTGCAACATCTGCGGGGCACAGTTCAACAGGCCGGCCAACCTGAAAACCCACACGCGTATCCACTCCGGAGAGAAACCCTACAAGTGCGAGACCTGCGGGGCCAGATTTGTCCAGGTGCGTGTGGCCTCTGGGACCTGCAGTGTCTGGGGAGGTGGGACATGGCTGGACCTCCTGCCCGAGACCAGTGACACCTCATGGCAGAGAGGAGGCTGGTGGGCCATGCTCACTGCCTTGGGCAGCTCTTCCCGTGGTGTTGCGGGATAAATAGGGGCCTTAAGGTCTGTGTGGGCCAGTTTGGCTTAGCAGGAAGCCTGATTGCTGGTTTTAGCTCCCCTTCTCCATTTGCTGTTAAGGATTGGAGATACCAGACCTCAGACATCTGTGGCCCTGACTCCCAGCTAGAACCCAATAGACCAAAAAAAGACAACTGGGCAGAACCAGTTGTGTAGATGAGGCTCTTAGGGACATGGTTGAGTGGGCATGGTGGGGTTGGGTTGGTGGTTGGATTTGATGATCTTGGAGGTCTTCAAATTTAAAGGGGAAAAAAAAAAAAAAACAAACAACCACTCCCAGTGGGATGCCCTTGCTCCCACAGGGATGCCCTTGCTACCCGGTGGGATGCTGTCATCCCTGGGGCTGTCCTCACCCGGAGCTGCTCTCTCTAGGTGGCCCATCTCCGTGCTCATGTGCTCATTCACACCGGGGAGAAGCCGTACCCCTGCGAGATCTGTGGCACACGCTTCCGGCACCTGCAGACCCTCAAAAGTCACCTTCGAATCCACACGGGAGAGAAACCGTATCATGTGAGTGACCCTGCTTTTTTTGGGGGGGCTCTCAGCAAGGGCTAGGGGAGGATGCTGCCAAACCTGGGGGGTTGGGAAGACACCAGGGCATTCGCAAGGGCTGGTTGCAACACCCCAATGCCCTTCACCAGCCTCACGAGGCCCCACACCAAGGTCATGTCCCTGCTCCTCATGCCCCCTCCCCATCTCGTGCATTAGCCGATGCCGACGTGGTATTTTGTTGTGAGCGGCTGCATTGGAAACACTGACGTGCAGCCCAGGCTGGGTACATCTTAGCTGCTCTTCTTTTCTTCCACCCATCTGGAAGAAGGTCACACTTCTCCAAATAGCTGTGGCTTAAATTACAGCCGCCCACTGTGTGCAGGGATGGGGGAAAGGAGCAGACAGCCTGGCCTGGGGTCCCCTGTGCAGGTGGCACCCGTGCCGAGCGAGCAGCCTGCCCTGCCTTGCTTGCAGCCCTGGGGGCTCCCAGCTCTTTGCTGAGAATTTTCTGGCTTTCCCCATCCGCTAGAGAGAGATTCGGAGCACGGGTTATTGTCCAGACATCCCTCTGGAGCCATCCGGCTTGGCAGGGGTCAAAAGCAGCTCCCGAAATCGGCCCTGTAGCTGGTTTGAGCATCTAGATAAGGAGCTTGGTGCTACGTCCATCAGAGCCAGGGTCCTCTCCTAAGGGAACCTCGGCCTTTGTGCATCCCGTAAACCAAAATGTGCTGCTGAAAGCCTGGCATGGGATGCCCCCGAGTGCTGCTTCTCCTACCATGTCCCCACTTTTCCCTTGACCACCAGCATATCGGGTGCAGCATCCTGGGGTAGCTGGCGGAGGACAGGCATTTGCACAGGACCCCTGCCCTCAGGGAAGGACGAGTCCCCTACCATCCCCACCATCGCGTTTCACACCCTCTGCCTTTGCCTCTTGCCCCGCAGTGTGAGAAGTGCAACCTGCATTTCCGCCACAAAAGCCAGCTGCGGCTTCACCTCCGGCAGAAGCACGGGGCCATCACCAACACCAAGGTGCAGTACCGCATCTCGGCGAGTGAGGTGCCTCCGGAGCTCCCCAAGGCCTGCTGAAGGCAGACGATTTCCCAGGAGGAGATCATCTTGGGGGGGAGAGCAGCTGTCCAAAGGATACTTGCAACACTTTAAAAGNGACCTTTAAAAAAAGCTATATTAAAAATATATAAAATGCATTAAAGGCTCAGTTGGACTCTGCAGGCAGAAGCCACTCTGAGAATCTTTATTATGATAGAGCACTTAACAAGATATTTTAAAGTATTGCATCTGTACAAGTAAGAAAATATTTTGTCTAATGCATCAGTGTATTTGTATTTTTTTGCAAGTGAAGGTTTACAATTTACAAAAAAGTGTGTATTAAACCAACAAAGCTGCAGAAGGAATTTAAAATAATAATAAAGTGTAATTTTTTTTGTTCTAGTTCTCAGTCTGTATATATGTAAAATGTGGTTTCGCACGGTGCCTTTCTTTTCAATGGAAGTTTTCAATGTATGGACTATATTGAGCTCAGTTTCTTCAAGGTACAGCCTGATGTTGCAAAGGAGTTTTGGTGGAACTCTCTATCGGGGAATGTTTTATTTTTTTGTTTTTTGGTTTTTTTGGTCTTATTTTACATGCTTGTGTTATAAACGATCTCGGGAGACAGGGTTTGGGCTGTGTCTAAACTGCATTAATGCGTTCTGTAAAATATAGCTGTACAAATAAAAGAATAAAATGAAGAANAGTGCTGCTTCTCCTACCATGTCCCCACTTTTCCCTTGACCACCAGCATATCGGGTGCAGCATCCTGGGGTAGCTGGCGGAGGACAGGCATTTGCACAGGACCCCTGCCCTCAGGGAAGGACGAGTCCCCTACCATCCCCACCATCGCGTTTCACACCCTCTGCCTTTGCCTCTTGCCCCGCAGTGTGAGAAGTGCAACCTGCATTTCCGCCACAAAAGCCAGCTGCGGCTTCACCTCCGGCAGAAGCACGGGGCCATCACCAACACCAAGGTGCAGTACCGCATCTCGGCGAGTGAGGTGCCTCCGGAGCTCCCCAAGGCCTGCTGAAGGCAGAGGATTTCCCAGGAGGAGGTCATCTTGGGGGGGAGAGCAGCTGTCCAAAGGATACTTGCAACACTTTAAAAGAAAAAGGAAAAAAAAAAAAAAAGAAAAAAAGAAAAAAAAAATTCATCACATGATGGAGTGCCTCTAAACCCATAGTGCAGATAGTGGAAAAACATTAGAAATTAAAAAAAATATTACAAATACACGGGTTTTATTTTTCCCAGTTATGTGAAACAAAAAGAAAAATAAAATTATTCAGATCTTATTGTATATAAAACATAAAAAATAAAAATAGTCATTTTAAATGTCTGTGCAGTGGAGTGTTGATAAACTCTGGAGTCTAACCTTCACAGCCTTTGCCGTTTGAAGATGAGGAATGTAATGTCGATTTATGGGAACAGATTTTTTTCTTTTGTATGCAAAATGTGTGTTCTTTTAAAGAGAAAGTATGCTATTAAAGAGAGGGCTTTAACTTTTTTAACCAAAGGTGAAGGAATCTATGGCAGAGTTGTAAATATATATAGATATAAATATATAAATATATATATAAAATAAATATATATAGACCTTTAAAAAAAGCTATATTAAAAATATATAAAATGCATTAAAGGCTCAGTTGGACTCTGCAGGCAGAAGCCACTCTGAGAATCTTTATTATGATAGAGCACTTAACAAGATATTTTAAAGTATTGCATCTGTACAAGTAAGAAAATATTTTGTCTAATGCATCAGTGTATTTGTATTTTTTTGCAAGTGAAGGTTTACAATTTACAAAAAAGTGTGTATTAAACCAACAAAGCTGCAGAAGGAATTTAAAATAATAATAAAGTGTAATTTTTTTTGTTCTAGTTCTCAGTCTGTATATATGTAAAATGTGGTTTCGCACGGTGCCTTTCTTTTCAATGGAAGTTTTCAATGTATGGACTATATTGAGCTCAGTTTCTTCAAGGTACAGCCTGATGTTGCAAAGGAGTTTTGGTGGAACTCTCTATCGGGGAATGTTTTATTTTTTTGTTTTTTGGTTTTTTTGGTCTTATTTTACATGCTTGTGTTATAAACGATCTCGGGAGACAGGGTTTGGGCTGTGTCTAAACTGCATTAATGCGTTCTGTAAAATATAGCTGTACAAATAAAAGAATAAAATGAAGAAAAGTGAAGTATGATGGAGTGAGGGGTCTGTTCTTGCCTGTCCTTCACCTTAAGCACCTTGAAGGCCAGTTGGTGCCCTGGGAGGGGGCTGAGCATCCCGAGCCCCGGCACGAGCTCTTGGCTTGGTGCAGCTCTGACCCTGCGTCGAAGGCAGGGCTGGCTGAGCAGCCTTTTCCAGGGTCGAGCGAAGATGGTCTCTGGCATGAGGTCAGAGCAAGACTTGAGCTCACTGCTCTGCATCTGTGACTGTCCCAACTGTGCCACCTCCTTGATACTTTCTGCATTTGCACTGAGCAGCCAGCAGAAATAGGGCAGAGCCTGGGAGAGACCTTTTGCTGACCAGCTCAGGGCTGGTTCCAGATGGCCGGCTAGTTATTTATATTTCCTGGAAACCGATGCAATTGCCAGAATTGCTCAGGGAAGAAGGCTGCCTGCTGCTCCTCTTGCTTTCCAGTGCCTGGGGCAGGGGGGGGTGTTGCCAGTTTCGGCTGCCTTGTGCAATGGTTTGGTGGAGCAGGGTCTGTAACCCCCTCCAGGAACTTGCTGGCTGACAGCATCTCTGGGCTTCCAGCCATTGCATGCTGGCTATAGGCCAAAGCTGAGAAAGCCCAGCTTGAGGAAGTCTCCCTGCTCTCCCCCAGCAGGGAGAGGAGACGCTTTGGTCCATTTAGTGGCTGTGCAAAGGTGGGGGGTGAAGCCACGGGGTGACCAGGACCTTGAGAACTGGGGATGCTCAGCGTGCGCGCAAGTGCCTGTGCAAGCAACCAGCAGCTCTTTGCTGGTGAGGGCTCACTAGTTACAGAAAACTAAAGAGCTTCAAGCAAAAACCTTCTTTAAATTGCACAGGCAGGACCGGCTGCAACTAGGGCTGGTGTGGAGCAGGGCCACTGCTCAACACGGCCCAGGGTGGGTCTGAGCCACGCAGGGCTTGTTTCCTTTTTAGTTTAGTGAATTCATGGACAATTTTGGTGCAGCACTTGGGGGCTGATTCACAGTAGGGAGAGTTGGAAACACCAGCTGGAAGGGGAGGGCCTGGCTGTTTGCAGTGTCAGGAGGGGCTGCAGGAAGGAGGTGCTGGAGGTGAAGAGGAAGATGGGCTTTTCAACACACCGTGGGACAGAGGTGGACGTGAGACAAAAAAAGCAGCCCAGCATGGGAGGGAAATGCCAAGAAAGGGAGGAGCCAATCTGCAGCGCTGCTTTGCGGGACCCCCAGCTCCTCTGACTTGCTTCCCAGCGGACCAGATCTGCTGGCACATGAAGAAGCCCCCAAAAAAGCAAGGGCTGAGCACTGAGCTGGAGCCTCTCCCTCCTGCTGCTGTTTGATTTGGCCAGGCAGGACGGCTGCCTGGCAGCCTGCAGCAAGCGCCCGCCTGCTGTGGGGTAGGCTTTTTGTGGGGTGAGGTCCTCTCGGCCACAAAACCCCTCTTCCTGTGCATCCTCTCACCCCGCAGGCTGGGTGCACCCCGCTGACTGCTCGGGAGGGCTGAGCCCGGCACGAGCCCTCACCAGCTTACTCGTGTTAGGCTCAGGGCGGGGGAAAAATGACAACAAATGGGGCATTGTCTGAGTATTGGAAAGAGCAAAAACCTGCTTTCCCACCTTGCTGTCTTGCTTTCTTCTTTCCTACACCTCTCCCCGGTAGGTTTTTCATGTTTAGTAAAGCTGGTTGTCCTCATGACAGAGTTTTGACACACATACTGTCCTCATTTGACACACAGACTTAGGTTTCTCCTTCTCTGTCGGGAGCTGCTTGTCTTTGAGCTCGCTACCTCTCTGATTACTGCAGCTGTCACTTTTGGAAGTGGCTGGGCTGGGCTGACAGCCCCTCTTGCCCCAGTCAAGGAGGCTGCGTAGCCATGACCTCTACTTCCCATTGACTTGCTCAGCTGCATTTGCAAAATAAATACTGTATTTTCCTGGATCATGGCTGCATTTCCTCCTCCTGACAGATTATTTTTTTTTTAAAACAATGATGTCACGGCTTTTCCAGGCAGTTCAGCTGAAGCTATAGCAATCGCTCCCTTACTATCTGCGGGGCAGAGGTCTGCAGACATCTGGCACAGCCAGCCCATGCCGGCAAGCTTTGCTCGGCACGGATGGTGTTTGCAAAGGCCAGGGAGCAGTCACACACAGGGCTGCACTACATGTTTTATGGCTGTGGAGCCCACAAACATTGAACTGGTCAGGCCTGCCCGGGTCAGTACCACTGGGTTATTTGCCCTTTGAAAACCTGGCTCCAAATAAAGAGTCTGACTCTTGCCAAGCCTCAGAAGAAAAGACAACACCAAACCTATAAACTGGCTGGTTTCCAGGAAGCTTCCTAGAATGTTTGAGCAGCTCCTTTGGTACCCATGTCCCCTTCTCCCACATAAAGACCTGCCCAATAGAAGGGGATGTGGTCGAGTTTTCCTTTTCTTCAAATTTCTTCTGCACTGAAAAAAACCTCACCACACTGCCAGCTCCTTCCCCATTTGACTTCTCAGCACAGGCTCCAGGAAGGCCCAGGAGAGAAATGGGGATTCAGGTTTCCTGGGGCTGAGCAGGGTTCTAGGGGTGGCCACAGCGATGCTGTGAACCGCTGTGCTGAACTCGCTGCGCTCACCAATTTATTCTCTGGTCCTTGGGCCTGGTTTTGATGCTGAAAAACTTGTGCTGAGTAAAAATGACACTAAAGTGTGGAAGACTTAAAATGCAGGCACCCAAGGCTGTGACTTGCCAAAAACGTGGACGTTTGATCGGTGTATAGCTGGACTCAACGACGCCGTCGGTGCTTGCCTTCTCTTGGCAGCGTTGCTGGCCGGCTTGTCCCCTGCCTTGCACATCCCGCCGCCCCCGCCCGCAGCAGCCCCGGCCCCAGGCTCGGCACGGCGGGGCCGAGCTCCGCCCCGCCCCGGCGGACCCGGCGGGAGGGTTCGGGGCGCTCCGCTGTATTCTGCCGGCTCTCCACGGGAGGGCAGGCGAAGACGGAGTTTAAGCAAGGAGTCCTCGGAATAAAGACATGGGTCCAAAAAAAAAAAAAAAATTGCAGCCCGACCTGGGACATCTGCTGCTGTCGGGGGAAACCTTACAACCCAGGGAGAAGGTTTTCAGGCAGAAGGCAGGTGCTTGCCTGCAGCTTGTCCCCAGACCCAGCCTGTCCCTCCCGGTGTGGATCTGCTGTGGGGAATGACCAGCTGCAGCCTGAGTTGGCCAGGAGCAGCCTGAGAGCCATTGCCATCCCACGGGCAGGATCCTGTGTCACTGGGATGCACGCTGCCTGTTTGTGGAGTTGGACCCAAGTGCCCATGGCCACCTGGAGCCTCCTGGCCTGGCCTCTCTGAGAGCGGGTCAGTGTCACAGCTGGAGGGAAGGGATGCCCAAGCTCTTGTTGTGGAGCTGGTGTTTATAGAAGAGAGCTATATAGAGAGAGAAAGCAGAGCCCTGTATTATTTGACGATTTCATTTGCTCACCTGTCTGTATCCATCATCTCTTGCCTTATGCTGATAACTCCTGACAGCACAGGCCAACATCTGTTTGACCAGTCCCTAACACAGCCCCATCCGTGGCTCCTAGTAATCTGCACAGTGGTACAGGTAAATACCCTGGTACTGTTCTTAGCTCATCCTGTTCACCTTTGCTTCTGCACAGGTTTGTGCTGATCTTTCCCTTTTCCGACTTCAAGGGGGCTGCTTTCAACCCTACAAATGCTGTGGCAGCATCCTAGGAGGCTGAGACCGGCAGCAAATCTCAGGTAGCAGCAACAGAAATCCTGAACACAGTTCAGGCTCGTAGACAGAGACAACGGAAAAATTAGGTAGCGGGATCACTTCTCTGTGAACCTCCACAGCCTGGTGCCCCTCCCACTTTGGTACCTGAAGCAGAAATGCCAGAGGACTGTAATTAATGCATAGTCCAATTCTTTTGGATTTGTGCCCAAGTTTTACTATAGAAACAGCATTTTATCCAGAAACCTCTCAGGTTGCCTCTCAGGCAAGTCCATGTACGATCCCAACACTACCACTCTCCACATGGCCCTTCCCAGGGACACACGGTACCAGTTGGTGGGAGTTTCTCTCCCTTTTTGAGCTCTTGTTTCTCATTATCATTCAGGCGTGACCGACTGCTCTTCCTCTGCTCGTCTGTATCTCTGGGGGTAGCATCAGCCCTCCAGAAGGAAATTGCTCCATTACGTTTTTGGCAAGCTGCGAGAGATGTGGGGCTATGACAGCTTCCTCACTGCCCCGCAGCACAGGATGCATGTCCAGAGCCAGGATGAGGAATTTCACAGCCCCGACACGGCCTTACTGCGTTGAGTGCTAGAATAAAAGCAAACGGGGGTTTCCCTGCCGGCAAGGTAGTGATACATGGCAAAACTGTTCTGCTCATGAAAGCAGAGCTGAGAAAGTCTGGAGAGCATTTTGTAGGTGATAGCCAGGGAGGCGAGGTGCAGTGAGAGCCGATCTTGCGGCTGCGGTGACAGCAGAGGGCACGCCATGCCAGTACAGAGCTGAGCGTGCAGCCGGTGCACACAGTCCCGGGCGCTGCCGGGCTGCTCTGGATCTGTGGAGCAAGCTGGAACCGTGGGGGTAAGGAAGCAGTCACAGGAATTCAATGCAATTCAATCGTCTGCAAAGCTACATGCCCCGCAGCGCTGCGGCAGAAAGAAAGGAACAGAATCGCCTTGCAGCCGAGCGGATGATGGATTTATCTGGCTGGGGAATGAGTGTAAAAAAATTGAGAGCACAGTGATCCCATAGAGTAGCTGGGGGAGGGGGAACTGGTAAATCAATCTGCAACTTAATTCACCCCTCCATGCCTGCACCAGATTCGTAAGGATGTCTGGACGTCTGCCCTTACTTAGGAGACAGTCCAAAGACGTATGGAGCAGATAGACTCCCTTTCTCCACTCCGTCATTGCTGGTTCCTTCAGGTCAGCACAAGATGGTTTTCTGAATCAAAGTGCATGTTTTCATTTTCATTTAAATTCTATTTTTCCTTTAGATTTTCTTTGAAGTGACATATCGAAACTTTTCAGCTGGAGATCAGAGTGATTGTCCCAAATTCTACCTAAGGGCACCAATAATTTTGGTCCATTCAACATTTTATCCAGCAACAAGGCTCAGACCTAGTGGGAATGCAGTTTCTCTCTTTAAACAGGCCAAGATGTCTCTAGGGGAACTCTCCCACCAGAGTTCTGGCTCTGGTCCTACTCCACCAGCCTCACAACCTCAGCTGAATCCCAGGAAGAGAAAACCAGCCAAGGTGGGCTTCAGAGTCTTCCTGAGGCTGCTCTGGCTCAGGACCCAAGTCACCTCCTGATGGGGCGCAGGACCAGAGAGCAGAAAACAGCACACCCTTGCTTTCCTCAGGTAAGCGTCTTAAATGCAGTGGGACAAATCCAAGATATTTCCCTGCAGTAATATTTTTCCTGTTGCTAGAGGACACCGCTGTAATTCCTCCAGCCTCCCCCAGGCAGAGGGGGAAGCAGGGGCACAGCTGCTCAGCTCCAGTGCTGCACAGAGTGGTGGAGTCAGAGCCAACGTGGTCCTCCAAACCCTGTCCCCATGTGGCTGGAAGAGCCACGGTAACCAGAGTGACCATCAAAACCAGGGATCTGCAATGTGACTGAGGATCTGTGCTTGCCTGGGACTACACCATAAGGAGCACATGTCCCCAATTGCAGTGACATCGCTCCTAGCCCAAAGCCCTGTTGGGCATTATTGCTCTGCAGCAGGATGCCGTGCACTGCCAGATGGCCAGGGAGGGTTGGCAGGGCAGGGTTGGGGTGGATAGATGTTAAAATGAAAAACAAAGAGCAGGTGAGGACAGGGGCCAGCAAGGAACAGCCCTGGGCTGAAAGTCTTTTGTAGGGCTGAACTCATGCACACATAGGTGCTGCAGGTAGCTGGAGAAGAATGCGGTGCTCAGCGGTCTGGATTTGGGCAGGACATCAAGAATGGCCTCTCAAAACCCCTCAAGGGCTCAAGTCTGATATCTTCCCCCATTTTACACCAGCATGACCATACCAGATTCCTGCTGGCCTGCCCAGAGCCCACCCATCTCAGACTGAGCTCTGCACCTCTGCAAAATCCCATTAAATGTGTCTGACTCCTGCTGGCCATGCACAAAGCTGGCAGGAAACAAGAAAGACAGGGAACTCATCAAGGAGGTTGTTCCTGCACTGTGCCAACTCCTACATCTCCTATCTCCATACAGGTTTACAGATGGGTCCTAACAGTGCCGAAATGTAGCACAGCTTTCCACCCTATGCAGCAGTCCAAGCCTGCGCTCCAGCCCATTGCTATATCCTGAGAAATCAGACACTGAACTGATCCCTGCGGCACATCAGCGCAGTTCCACAGCTGTGGCAGCTCAGGGAGCTGGTAGCCATTCCTCCCCATTCAGGAGTGGTGGGAGCTCCCAATGTCCCCTTCCCTTTGGGGTGACAAGCTGAATGGCTAGACAGTCACCTGCGAAGTGGCAGGGGACATTAGGTAACAGCTTCCAGCAGCCACAAGGGAGTCTGAAATAAGGCAATGCTGCTCCTCATTTCCTTCCCTGTTCCTCCCCAATACAGCACTCAAGCAGGCTGCTCTGCCCTGGGCTGTGGGAGCTGGGATGAGCTGCTGGGGAGCTGGGGCCCTTTGCAAAGCTGGCCTAGGCTGGCACTGCGGCGTGGCACAGCTGGGTTGTGCTGTGCCAAGGATGAGAGCCTGGGGGTTACAAAAGCCGCCTATTCCCAGTGCAAATAAACTGGGCTATCGGCACAAGCTGGGAGGAGTGGGGGAATCACTGCTGCTGGGGAAACCATCCCTAAGAATTCTCTCTTGAAGGCAGGCAAGAGGGCCAGGATAGGTTTGATGCCCTGGCATCTGCTGCCTTGGCCATTTGCCATGCCTAGGACTGGATCTGCTTCTTTGGCTGCAGGAGGAGGGAGATGCTGGTCCAGTGCTAGCACAGGGAGAGAGAAGCTGTAGGAGTCACGGCCCTTGGAGCCAGCCTGCTCTTTCTGGGTCCATATCACTCCTGTTGGCCTTGGCAGGAGGCTGTGTCCTGTGCCTAAGACAAGGGAATGTATCTGAACAAACAACAGAGACCTACTCCTCTCTACCAGCTCTCCCAGAACAATACCAGTGCTAGAAGAGAGGGAGGGTCCCCAGGGCACAGGGCTTGGCCTCTTTCAGGTCAGGCAGCTGGGGAAAAGCTGGCTATAAAAGCAGCACATTTCAACCTTCCACTCAGGGCCTCCTGGGCTACAAATGAAGGCTTCTTCTCTCATGGGTGTCATTCATTTGCACTATGATTTGGGGAGGATGCAAGGGATGAAGGCTATGTGTGGCTGCAGATGTCCGCACAAAGGGACGCACCACCCAGGGAGGGCAGCTCCTGTTCAGCCCAGAGGCAGCGACCAGAACCAATTCCTCTTGCTGGACTGTAAAGGAGAGCAGGAACACCTTTGTTCATGCTCCATGCTTCCAGGCTGGCCCCAGCAAACCCAGCCAGCAGCACCAGGGTTGAAGGGGAATGGGGGGGAGACACATTAATTCGATATGAAACAACACATCCTTTTGGAGATTTCTGGAGACCTTTGCGCAGTACTTGGGTCCTTGTCCCCACAAGCTTTTGCTTTTCCCCACCTGGAAATTGAGGGGGGAGAGAGAGCTCCTGACACCCCTTTTCTGGGAGGTAGCAGAGCCCCTTCCTTGCACATCCTCCTCTGTTCCTGCCAGCTGGGAGACAGCTGAAGAGGCCCATCCTCTGGGGTGACAGCGGCTTGCAGCAGCTTTGCCTAGTGTGGGCATCAACCACCTCAGGAGGACAGGCTGGAAGAGTGGGGGAGACTGACCATCCCAGCGGGACAGGCATATCCCCCATGGGGCCAGCAGGTCCCTGGAAAGGACAGGGGTCCCTGCAGGCTCAGCCAGGGACCTGCATGCCTCGACCGAGGCACCGGTTTGTCACTGCGTCCCCGAGCTGCAGAGCTATGGCAGAGCCGGGGCACTCTCCCGGGAGGCTGCCGGCTGCCAGCGGAGCTGCCCCGACAGCCAGAGGAGCTGGCTGGATCGGAGGGAGGGTCTGGGCAAGGACCGGTATCGGAGAGCTCCGCAGGGGCCATGGAAGGAAGAAAGGACCCCCGGGGGCAGCTCAGCATCCCCCACTCCCCGATGGAGCTGGGGGTAAATCCACCCTTAAGAGAACCCTTTCCAGCTCCCCGGACTCTGCAGCCGTTTCTTACCCGACGGGGCGGGAAACTGCACTAGGGCGAGGGGCTTCGGCACTGGGACTGCTGGCGGGCTTAGCCCTCCGGCATGGGGGGTCAGACCTGCGGGGTGGGCGGTGCACAGCCGGGACCCCCCACCGCCGCGCCGGGGGCTTGTGGCTGGGGAGGAGGGAGCGGACGAGCAGGGTCGGGGGCTCCGGAGGGGTGGTGATTTAGGGAGAAAACGCGCCAGGCGCCGGGGGCGGCCGGGGGGGGTACTCGGGGGGCACCATGGACGCTTGGCCAGCCCCGGGCAGAGCGGAGCATCCCTGGTCCCGGCCGCCCCCGGTCCCGGGCAGGGACCCACCCCCGGCGGCGTGGGGCGAGGGGGGCGCCCCCGCCTTGACGTCAGGAGAAGGGTTTATAAAGGCGGCGGGCGGCGAGGAGATCCCCAACGCCGGAGCCGAGCCGCAGCGGAGCCGCCAGCGTCTCCCCGCCGCCGCCCCTCCGCGCCCGACCCGCCGGCGAGATGCTGTCGTGCCGCCTCCAGTGCGCCCTGGCCCTGCTCTCCATCGCCCTGGCCCTCGGCACCGTCTCGGCCGCTCCCTCGGACCCGCGGCTCCGGCAGTTCCTGCAGAAGTCCCTGGCTGCTGCCGCCGGGAAGCAGGTGAGAACCCCGCGACGGGGCGGGCACCTCTCGGGCACCCTGCTGGGCACCCTGATGCCCCTGCTTCAGACCCCCGCTTCTCCGCTGCAGACGCCCGCGTCTCCTCTGGAGACCCCCCCAGTTCCCTGCTGCAAATCCTCCATTTCCCCGCCAGAGCCCCTGGCACCCCCATTGCAGACCCCCAGCTTCCCTGCTGCAGACCCCTCCAGTACCTTCAGTGCAGACCTCCAGTTCCTCACTGGACCTCCCCAATGACCCCATTTCAGAATCCCAGTTGCTTGCTGCAGATCCCTGTTCCCCAGCAGATCCCCTGGTTCCCTTCTGAGGCTGAGCCAGTGACAGGCTGGGCAGCTGGGGGTGGGAAGGGGAGACCCCCCCAGCCCAGCCCAGCTGGGTGCTGGTGGGGATGAGGAGCAGCTGTTGCCGGGGCAGAGGGCAGAGCCCCTGGTGAAGCTCTCCAGGGCTTCTGCAGAGTGCTGAACCAAGGCAGCTGCCTCAGTGCAGCAGGAGGATGTCTTTAGCCATACAAGGGGGCAGCCAGGGCTTGGAGGGGCAAGAGGAAAAATAACCCCCAGTTAGAAGGTTGCCCAACTCAGCTTCCCCTGCAAGCACCTCTGAAGACCTTTCCCGTGTCACTTTAGCAACATCCTCACGGCATCCTCACTGAGTCCAGCACAGCGTGCTGGACCAGTGGGTACGGAAGGGAAGGCAGGGTGGTGCTCGGATGAGCTCATTCCCTGCCACGGCCAGGACAGCAGTTTCTTCCCCACACCAGGTAGATGCCAGTGCTCTTCTGCTCTGCTTTATTTCGTAGGTGCAGCTGCTGCGTAGCAGCTGTCGGGCTGGGCTCTTTGGAAAGCTGGGGTTCCCTTTCTCCTCCAGAGTCGAACACGTCTCTAATCTGGGCACAAAGGTGTCTTAGAGGGACAGAGTGGTGAGCCCCCAAAAGCCAAAGAGTAATTGTGGTCTCTCTCTTTCTCCCTCTTCTCCCCCAAGGAACTGGCCAAGTACTTTTTGGCAGAACTGCTCTCAGAGCCAAGCCAGACAGAAAATGAAGCCCTGGAGTCTGAGGACTTGTCCCGAGGGGCTGAGCAGGATGAAGTGAGACTGGAGCTGGAGCGCTCGGCTAACTCAAACCCTGCTCTGGCACCCCGGGAACGCAAAGCTGGCTGCAAGAACTTCTTCTGGAAAACTTTCACATCCTGTTAGTTTTGAAACACACCTCTTCTCCCCATCCATCCCTGCCTTCTTCCTAGCCCCCCGCCCTGAGCAGAACCTTCACCACAAGAGGCGAAGACTGTAAATACACAATCCACGGTTATGGTGAAATTAAATAAACAAGGAAAATTTGAGTTTGATTTCCAGTTGTTTTAATAAAACTTTCTGTTCCAATTGTACACGATTTGCTTGAGTTGTGATTTCTGACTAGTTCTTTAATGACATGCACTCTGCAACTCTTTCAGATGTACTATTTTTAATTCTTTGTTGCAATAAAGTTTATGTTTCAAACGGTGATGCTGAGACTTGGTGGTCAATGAGAAAAACCTAAGTCACCTCTCAGGCTGCTCGTCTTCAAAATGCCACCCGTCTCAGGGCAGCAACAGCAAACAGCATGCATATGCACACGCACACAGTATCTCTTAAACTGAATTTTTTGCTGTGTTCTTTCTAAGGGACCCAGAGACACAGTGGTATTTTAGATATCAAATCCTTGTAATTGTGGCTGAGTCAAATCCACAGTGCTGGCACTTCACTCAGCCTAGAGGATTTACACCCATCACCAGAGACATCACTGAAAATCACAGTTGTGTATTCCAAGCAATGGGGATCATAAAAGTGGTTCACAGTACAAGTTTACCCCACACATACCTCATTCCCTCCTCAGCCACAAACACTAAAAGGTTTTCTTACCTGGCATAGTTTACTCCTTGCAACATCCCCGACAAACACTGCTTCTGAGATTCCTCCGGAAAGTTTTCCTTTGTTCTGCTGCACAGGGGGAGGTTTGGCATCCCTGTAAAGCTGAGATGTTAACCCCACGCTGTCAGCCCTTCTCCATCTAATAAACTGGTTACAGTAGTTTTTCTACCCACTACATCATCATTAAAGGCAATATTAAAAGGTTCAGTAGGGTAGGAGATAGCATCGGGGAAAAGACGTGCTTCTCTCAATGGAAGAGAAATCCGTCGTGCTTTTGCAGAGTCACTTCCCTTTCTGGCCGTGCTGGTTTGTGACATGCAATCATGGGAGTTGGAGCCACAGAGCACGCATCCTGCATGGGGACAGGTGTGATGAAAAATTCATCATTCAGGATTAAAGGTAACAAATATTTTGTAGCCATCATATGTGAAGAAAATGTGAAAAACTGGGGATATTAGAGATGTTCATGGACGGAGGGCTGAGCATGACCCTGGTGGAGGTGGATTCCCCAGCTGCGGGCACGTTAAATCTCCTCTGGTCTGTGCTGAGCATAGCTCTCTGTGGGGCATCGTTCTTGATGGCTGTGGGCCGTTGCCTTTATTTTTGGTCTGCGCCTCCTTTCCCAGTGGGCAGGGGTTTGTTAGATTCGAGTTGGGGGCAGGTGAATCCCTTGTCATTGGGAACTACAGCAGTGCCAACGTGAAATCCCAGCCCTGCCACGCTCACTCACCGCAGGGCTCGGCTGGGCGGCTCCACAGCTGGCTGGCAGCAGGCGAGGGCAGCGGGGGACGCGCGCAGGGAGGGGAGCTGCTGGCATCGGCCCCTCCGAGCCCAGAGGCAGGACTGGGTGCTGCCCTCCCTCCCTGGAGCGGGGCGGCCGCCGCTGCTGTCGGTGCTGCAGGCAGGGCTAAGGGCTGCCTGCTCCCTGCCTGGCTGCTGCCGGGGAAGCTGGATCCTGCACCGCTGGAGAAGCCTTGCTGTGACACGATCCTGCGTCTCCCCAGCTCCTGGCAGCCTCCTCTCCTCCTCTCCTGCAAGAGGGGTGGTTTTGTGGGATGACCTGGGGAAATGCACGGTCCTTGGCCTCCACTGCCCCGCACGCAGTGCGGTGGGGTTAACGGCTCTGCCCTCGTTACCGGAGCTGGGCACGTTGCAGAGTGGGCAGGGAACGGTGACCCTCCCGGCGCTCGGGGGGGTCAGGGGGAGCCCTGGCACGCAGGGAACCCTTTTTCACCCCCTGGATTTCTGTGGCTGGTGCAGCCATGGAGGGTGCAGCATTAACCAACCCCTGGGAGAGGGGAAGGGCTGGCACTTTTGGGGGGAAGCCTCCAAAAAGACATTTGAGAAGCACAGGTAATGTAGATCATTTCTCAGCCCTAAAAACAGACAGGGTGAGAATAGGACCCCGTTTGAAAGTGGAGACAGATTTTCTGAGAAGAAAGCAACAGTCCTAGCTTACGTCTGATTCCTTTGCTGCTGTGCATTGTCAAGGGAGCAGATTTTAGGGGATTCAGTAAAGCAGAGACCTCCCCATCCCTGGCTGCTCGCTCCTGTCTTGACTGAGGTTCCACTTAGCTTTCAAAAAGCAACTAATCCTTCAATGCTGAGGCAGCCTCAAGACAGCAGCTACAGGAACAGAAAGGGGGTGGAAGTGCCAGGGGCTTGAATATTCTTATGCACCATCTTTCATGGGATATAAATAGACCACTACTCACCTGAAGTTTTTCGTCTTGGTCACTATGCTCAGCCAGTGCTTCTGAAGGGAGTTTAATCCTGCCAATTGCTGGAGTAAAACCCATCACAAATAGGGATATGGATGATCCTCAAACACAAGCAGGAATTAAAGACAGAGTGATTCACATGCTACACCAGCCTGTTTCAGCAATAAAGCAGGCGTCATGTCACGGCAGCTTCTGCGAAGTTTGATGAAGATATACTGGTGGACGCACGTGCGAATGTCCTCAGTTCAAAGGCAGAAAGACAAACCTGCTCCTTCCATCAACTCAGGAGCTCCTGGAGTTTGGGGAGATGGCTCCCAGGGCATTAAATACAGTATCACCACGGGTAATTGCACTGCAGCAGTACCAGCAATCCCAGGTGCTGGGAGCCATACAAACACAATGAAGACACGGTCTTGCCCTGCTGAGCTAAAAAGACTAGAAAGACAAAGAAAGATTTATTGCTTCTCTTTGATAGGTGGGAATTATGGGGTAAAGAGATTAAATGGCTATACTTAATCCCTGGCCACACAGCCACAGAACAGAGTCCAGGGCTGGGAAGGCTCTTGCTGGGCAAGGCTGAATTGGGATGAGCACACTATGTGTATGGTCAGCTCCCATGGACCAGAACTGCTGAAGGAGGGAGCAGTTTTTGAGAGAGGTTTTCAGGTGATGTTCTCTGCAGCTCAGAGCTGAGGCTCCATGGAGGAGCAGCCTCAGCATGGGCCTGGGGGAGGTTAGGGGCTGTGGTGATCCACACATGGCTGATTCATCTCCCCTCTTGCACTCGGTGTCACGGGCAGACCCAGAGCATCCCCATTCCAGCAGGTACCTTCAACCCGGTGATTCATTTGAGGCAGTGCAGGGAAATGTCTGTGAGAAACCACATAAAAGGGCTTGAAACTGCTGTCTGAAGAGTTGCTTTTAATGAAAACCAGAAAAGGTTGTATAAGGCCTGGAAACACACATCCCCCTGATGGGAAGTCAGTGATGAGCTTCTCAGCCATCCCCAGCAGCAAACTCTCCAACTAACAATGCCAGGGAGGGTCATTCACTCTAGCAAGCAGGCTACGATTTTTTTTATGTGCAACCCAAATTGGTAAAAAAGGCAAGTTTCCTTGGCCCATAAGGTTTGTTGGTGACAGATAGCTTGAAGCGATCCTAGCTGTGGTGCAGAGGACATACTTGTGGGATCCAGTTTTCATAGCCTGGGTCCACTCTGGCACCAGCTTACTCCTTTTGGCTCCACACAAAAGAACCTGGACCCATGGGCACACAACTACCCTTCACCCAGAACAGCCTGTGAGAAGCTCTGTGCTGCCTTTGTATTTACTCTGCCTCTGTGGCTCATAGCAATCATTACACCATCACTCTGATCCGCAGCCACTGGGAGCATCTCGGATTCCCGAGTCTCTGCTCTCACCACAGGAATCTTCTTCCCTTTCATCCTGCCCAGCTCCCAGCACCTCTGGGGAGCACCAGAGCAACCCCCAGCCCCCATAAGGGTCATCACCAAGCATTTGGAAAGAAGCACTTGCTGCTGCAACCGAGTCCTAATTCTCTAAAAGCAAAGCAGCAGGACGTTTATTAACCAGGGTGAGAAAAGCTATACCTAGGCAATAAAAGTTATTATGATAAAGGAACAGACTGTACTTTCTGCTCTCTGAACACCTTCTGACTCTTTGACAGCTTCTCACCAGAATAATGCAATAAAACTCACTTACACTGAGCATTTTCTTCTCCTTTGTCTTTGTTCTATTAGGGAAATATTTGTTACTTTTTTCAACACCTAATTGCACTTCTGAGAATAGCTGTTTGGTGAGTACCTCAGAAGACTTTTTGGATCCCAGTCTTAGAAGACTTACTCCATAAACAGCTTGTAGAACACAAAAAAAATTAACAAGTCACAAAAAAATCACCAAGTTCAGTTTTTCTCATAGGTATAGTACAAATGCCAGTTTGTGCCATGAACTAATATTTCCAACATCATCTGCCAAAGAAACCCACCTGGTCATTCAATTAACAAAATGAATTTAATGAAGGTCCCCAGTATTTCCTGCAGAGAGATTCCCTGAGAAAGCATAAAATGATGCATTAAAATTCACACTTTGCTCATCACTTGGGTTGGCTGCTGGACCAGAGAGCAAGGGACTTGGTCAGAGCATCCCTCCGGATGCTCTCCGCTGCCTGCCTGCCCCTCCGTGCAGCTGGCTCTTGCAGCCGGCAGCCTCCCGTGCTCCGTGGTGTGGAGGGAGGACGTGCTCCTGGCCTCCAGTCCTGGAAAAGCATTCCCGGAGGCGAGCCAAGAGATGCTCCCGGGCCCTCCCTTGCTGGTCCCTCAACCCTTGTTAGGTGATTCCCCCAGGCACAGAGCAGAAGTCAGTGAATCCCTCCCGGCACGGCAATAAGCCCTGTGCTGCTGTGCCCCGAGGTAGAGCGTTTGCTCCCTTACACAGCTCTGTGTTCTGCCTTCAAGGAAAATCTCTCCTTTTGCTCAGGACTGAGGTTTAAGGAAAATCAAGGATCCCCCTGGAAATTGGCTGTCGCATTTGCAAGGCTCTTTTGCAAATCTTCGCTGCCGCCTCTTTTCTTCTCTATTTCACTTCTTGTGCTTGTCCGGGTTTGTGATTCTTCCCAGAGGCTCAAATATAATATTTCTTTCCCTGCGTCTCTGCTCCCCATGCCAGCCTGTTCCCCAAAGGGTGCAATGTGGGGGGACATTGCTGAGCGCAAGCCCGGGCATGGGGTGCACTGCAGCCAGCAGAGAGAGCCAAAGAGCACAGATTGTCCTGTTTACAGTCTGTAGCTGTAAGAGCAGATGCTTAGGATGGGTGTCCTCTGTGCCAGGGGCTGTCCGAGCTCTGGCTACAGGGAGATGGGCTGGAGCAGGGGTCCTGCAAAGAGGGGCTTTCCATGGAGCAGCACTTTTGGGAGCCAGCGCCGTGTGAGGATGCAGGCAGTGCTGCTGCACTGACGAAGATTTTTCCCCCAAACTAAGTGCCTGCTTTTCATTTCTAGAGGGCATTTCTCATGTCAGAGTTGTCAATTTATAACAGTTTAGAAGAAAGTTAAATAACATGAAAGTAAGTGAACTGTTTTATCTAGGGTTAAATGCAGTGGGATTTGTTCTAATGGCAACCTGTAAGAAATTGCTTCCACACAAATCTTCTTCCCCCGGCATTTTTTGTGGTTGTTCAGCATCCAAAACAACTCCTTATTCACTCAGCTCTTCTGAAACTTCACAGTCTAAGCACCAGCAGCAGGGGCAGAGGGAGGAAGGGCAATGTCCAGTTAAAGGCTCAGGGGACCAGATGGCCCGTGGTGGTGGCACTTTGGCACGATGTGTGGCAGTCACAGTTTCCCAGACATGAGAGCTTCAGGCTGCAGGAGATCGCACTTTCCACGGCTTGAATAAACAGTCCCTGGAGGCAATGAGGGCTGGAGTTGATGTTACCTGTGTTGATGGCTCTTCCTCCCAGTTGCAAGAAGTGGTCCTGGACATTGGAGTCTCAGACCCCTCTCCGGCAAGAGCAGTAGCTGCTTGTGGCAATGGGACACCACTGGTGTGGCTCCCCACGGTCTGTTCCCCCAGCACAGCTGGGATTGCCCCAACCTCAGAATGGCTGCTGCTCTCCAGGGCTGTTCCATGGGCTCTATGCACCCTGCCAGGAGGCTGCCCTAACATCTCCATCCCCTCGGCATGGCCTAGTGGCAGGGACACACAGTAATACTCTCTTGCTCCTGGTTTAGGGTCCTTGGAAGGAAACACCACCACCCCTGGAAGGACAGAGGCCAACAGCAAACAGGAAAATTGGGCTCAAGCAACATGTTCCTCCTTGAGAGCAAGTGGGGTCTAGCTTTGATGGTGCATCTCCTGCATGTTGACAGGTGACTTCAGATCTTGTGTTTGAATCATGCTGAGGTTTCTCACTGAAACACTTTGCTAAAGAAACTCTTGACCTGCCAGGTTCCTGCTTTGCAGTTTTTCCCAGCATCCTCATATGTTCTTCAGGAAGATCCCCAGCCATTTTCAACAGGGCTTCCCCATGAGTTTTGCAAGCTGTGACCATGATGTTTAGAGCAGCACTATGAACAGCACTGCCTTGGTCTCCAAGGAAGACAGCTATCCTCTTCAAGGCTTTGCTAGGGCTGGGCTTACATACATCCAGGCCATACATTTCAAGGAGATAACCCATCTCCACCAGGCAGCCTTCCCAGACACAGCCTCCAGGTGTAGGTGAGCAAGTGAGCAGGTGGTCTCCAGAAAATGCAATCTCTTTAGACTGAAGGATACGATTCTGTTAGAAATGATCCCTGAATTCCAAACCCTGCCTATGTCCTCAGACACTGATGACACATGTCATAATATCACCTCCACCATTAATTCCCTTATTTGTCACATTAGCAGTGGTGATACTGACACCGGCATCCAGGCAATGAAAGAAACTGAGAAGATCCTGAGACAGAATAACAAAGTAGAAGCCGTGTCTGGGCGTATTAATAAGTACCTTGTAGCCAGCTTTCAATCACTCAAGTTTATCAACCAGCAAAAGGAAGCAGATAAGAAATGGGGGAAGGAAGAAATGATTCTGCAATGTAACTGTGTCATCCAGGCCTGCAACTGTGTCTTCCAGGAGAAGAAAGTGGCTCAGGAGGCCTCAGTGGAAGTGCTTAAGGATGCAATGAACAATTTATTTACCTTAATGCTAGATTTCCTGGACAGAGACCTAGAGGAAGATCAGAAGATCACACAGTCCATTAATGTCCTCATGAAGAGGGTGTTGGAAAAATCTGACCAGACGCAAGGCAGCCCAACTGCTGAGGGCAGCCCAGATAATTTTTCTGACCTGCTGGCCAAGTGCCTGTGGACCACACAGCTTCTCCCAGGCACCATCAACCTGGATGAAATCCTGCTGGATGCCCACATGCTCATGAAGGCTCTCTCAAAGGAAAAACTGAGTCAGCACGCAAACAAACTCCCCTGTGGATCCTGAAAATTCTGCTGCACAACTTGTGCAAGCTGAAAGGAGTGAGGATCCTGGACCGCCTCACCCTGATTGAGGATGCAGCAGGCTCCGAGGTGGAAGCTTACCTCTGAGAGACAGTCAGGCCTACTGCCAAGCAGGGGGCAAAGAAAACAACTGTTGGAGCAGGGGAGGAGGTCCCCTGGTCAGCTCGCAGAGTTGCAAAGGACAAAGCAGGTAATGTTTTAGAGAGCATCTTCTAGAAAATTTGCTCAAAGAGAGTTTGAGGGAGGGTCTAAAGGAGTTATACAAATGTAAGAAGAAACGGCCCAAAGGAAAGTTGAAGTCTTTCCTAGAAAGCTTCTCCCTCTTCTTGCAGAGCTATGTGAAGCAAAGCCTGGCCATCATCTGTTCAGAACAGGACACCAGAGAGCATCTTCTTCCTCCTCCCTCGGGGATGTCCCCTGAGGTGGAAGCATCTCCCCTTAGATCAATGGGGATCCCAGGAAGGAACATAAAGGGGAAGGAGGTGATGCCGTCCTGCCACCTGGAAAACCTGTCATTGACCTGTAGCAGCAACACAGCCTTGGGAGTAAGACAGCCCCCAGCAGGCTCCCTGCCAGGCAGCTCCCCTCGAGGGATGCCAATGTCATGCTTTTCCCTCCTTTCCAGGGCTGCACAAGAATGTCCCTGGGGGCACCAACAGAACCACCAACAGAAATAGCACCGAGACCTCAGAACTAGCCAGCCCTCCTCCACACACACATCAACGGGCAGACGGCGTCAACCACAAACCAATAAAGAAAAAACTCCATGAACACCAGGTGAGTTATCTGTGCGCTGGCACCCCAGGCCTGCAGCCCCAGGAGCTGGTCCCAGTTTCTGGTTGATGTCTCTGTTGCTGTTGTTCAGAAGAGCAAAGAGCAGAGCGGGTAGCGTTGGGGCACAGGTACTCAGCTGGGGAGCATTAAAAGCATGCGCGTACCTACGGAGGTGTCACTCCAGCTCAGGCTGGGCTCCGCGGGTGAGCATGCAGAGGCTGATCCCTTCCCCAAGAGGTGCAGGTAAATAGAAAGAAGAGTGAATTGCTGCTCTTTCCAAAGCCAAAGAGGAGATAGGTCTTAAGACCAGGAGATGTGCAACCCAGGCAAAGGGAAGAGGGTCTCCCAGGTTCCCTGTGCGCTGCAGGGAACAGCTATAGGGTTTGTTTGTTTCCAGAGCTCAAAGTCTTCATGTTTCCATGTCACAGCACAACTTTTTAGCCTTTAAAAAAATAAGGTGGGTGAGACTGATGCCTTGGGGCAAAACTGAACCCAGAGCACACAAATCTGGCCAGGGCACAGGGCAGAGAACCAGTCAGGGTGCTGACCCTGCCCAGACAACCTCCACAGGGGTCCTTCTGACATGGGATTTTCCAGCAGTCAAAACATTCATGGTTGGTAAGGTATCAGACCGACAGTGCCCTGGTTCCCAGCTGAGAGCTGCCTGGAGAGATCGGGGCTTTCAAACAGCATCTCTGCACCCTGACCACCAGTTGCACAATGAGCCTGCCAAAGGTAAAGGTTGCAATAGGAAATTCATTAGGGAAAGAGATTTGTACAAGTTTCTGTTTTCTGTTAGGTAAAATCAATAAGACATAGACTTTCAAACCCACTTCCACTTGTCAAACTGAAAGAGTTCAAGAAAGCAGAGTTGCTATGGACAACTGCAGAATGCCAATGCCTCATCCCAGCCCATCCCTTCCACATTTCCCAAGGAGCACGCTGCTATCCTCATGTAAACCCACCTTGATTGGTCTTTAACACCGCTCTTGCCTGTAAGCTCCTGAAGGTAGGAGCCCTCAGCTTTGTGTCAGGTATAACAGTAAGCACTTTAGGGATGCTCACTAAATTACAAGGCTTATTCACTAATAGACAATTCAGCCAATTACAAAATGCTATTAAGCATTTGTATTCAGACAGCACGAGCTAGCCGCCTGGTGAACATGGCAAACCAATATTTTTAATTAAAATAAGAAAAAAGGAATATACAGTCTGATTACTAGCCAACAAGAAAAATACACCCCAGAGATCTCCAAGTGTAATTACCCTTTTTGAATGGCCAAAATGAGTTATTTGCTGCAGACTGTAATTCTCTCTAATGCTGCTACAAAGTCATGGCCAACCCCTCAGCTACCCCATTCATCCAGTGCTACACCTGCCCAGGGGCTGCTCCAGTGCCCATGAAATCAGGCTCTGGTACATCCATATCTAGTTTCTGCCTTATTTTCTGGCTGAATAGCTGGAGGATTCACAATGAGAAGCTGAAGCCTCTACAGTTTCTATTCTTTGATTCCTTCCTGCTCTGTCCTTGGGACGCCCTCTCTTTTTGTGCTAAAGGACATAAGCTTTGAGGCTGGAGTAAAGCTATGTAGCTTACATGCAACACAGTTGGGTGCCCTTTATGTGGCCTTCCAAAAGTAAATTCATATCCATGTTGAGCTGTGAGGTCAGGCAACTGGACCTGCTGCTCCAGGAGGTTTCCTTCAATGCTGTGCCCCCTTTTTCGCTGGTAGTCAGTGCCCCATGAGCAGCTGCTCTTATAGCTTCTTCTCCACCAAGTCCTGGAAATGCTCTGTACCGACACACAAACATCATTCCAGCACAGTTACCTGGGAGGGTTGTCCATCTACCACCCTGTCACTGAGTCCACACTGAAATTTGCCCAGGAATAGCGTTCCCCTTGCAGAAGCCTCTCTGGCAACGTGCTATTGCCAGACTGTCCTCCTGACCCGTGCTGCAGCTGCAGGAAAAGCCATTAACCAGCAGACAGCACTGATACGCTGAGGCCACGCACTATGTTGTAGCCAGGGGACACAGGCAGACTCCTCTTCTATAATGCTTGTTCCATTCCTCAAGGGTTCCAGAGACTGTAGAAAATGGGGAAAAGTCAAGTGTTTGGAAGCCTTGCAGTATTTGCCAGGCAGGCAGACTATTCATCACGATGCATCATATTATCAGAGTGCCTCAGGGTCTCTGTCAGCAGTCAGAAACCTCCCATAGTGGGTGCAGCACAAAGTCAGAGCAAGTGGCAGTCCCTGTCCTGCGGATATTACATATGAGAGGAGATAAGTGCATCAGCAGAGGTGCCCTGGAGTCCTACAGAAGCAAGCGGCCTCTTGAATATTCTCAGCGCGTTCTCACGTGTACCCCTCAGCACAGCCCCCGAGCAGCGGTCAGGAGTGCCCTGAACATCAAGATGATGATCTACAAGTTATTCTTGCCTGCACCTCCTTGCCCCTGGCAGAGAACAGCATGCAATGAGGTATCATGGTCCAGCATGGGTCTAGGTGCTCATTCTGGATTTTAGCCAACAGTCTTATTCAGGTGGTGTTAAGAAAGAGAGCAAGGCTTAGAAATATCCGGGCAGTGGAGGCCTGTGCCCTGGAAGAGCTGTTTCCAGCACATGTAACCCAGCCTGCCAGGAAATCATGCCTTCTGCCAGGGAAATTTGACATTTTTAGAGTCCCCCAGAGAGGGAGGAGCAGGTTCCTGCCTGTGAAGCAATGGTTAATTGCTGGATGGCAATTCAATTTTCACCCATCCTGCCTCCCAGACAGCCACTCCTCCAGACTGTTCATCCCCCCCCACAGCCCTGGGGAAGAGCAAAGAGCAAAAGAGCACTTGGGTTGGGAGGCGAAGAAGGAGAACTGCAAAGAGCTCATAAGGGAGAGCTGACCTGGTACCTTTTGCTCTTTCCTGGTTCAGTCCTCTTCCATTTGCTGGAATCATGACCAAACTGCATGCTCAGGAGATGGCAGGGTCAGGGAGATCAATGAATTATAAATAAATACGGTATAAACAAATCAATCAGAGGGATAAAAACATTCGGCAGAGCCACACTAATTAAAAATATAATAATCCAGATAGCGGACATTTATTTTAAATGGTGCAATTACAGCTTTTAATCATCCAGGTTTAAATTAACAGCAGCAGCGAAGCGGCTGTGCAGACGTGTTCTCTGTAATGAACTGATATTAGAAAGCCAGCTTGGTGATCTCTCCCTCTCTAAGGCTAATTCTTCCTCCTCTCGTTGTAAAATAACCTTTTGGTGTCATTTTCTTGTAGAGTCTTGAAGATGAAGACACAATATTGGAGCTAAATTAAACGCCCTTCACATATTTCTCTTCTTTCAAGCTGTAAAAATTGCTGGTATCAGTCATTCAGTCTGTAGTGCTGACGCAACCACACTTGAGGAGAACATCTGGGGGCCCCAAGAGTCATTATAGGGAAAATAAAATCCTATATTACAATCAGTCAGCAATTAAAAGGAAGGATGCAGGAGGGCCAATCCTGCAAGATGCTGAGTAGGCTTGGTGAGGAAATCAAATGGTAGACTTGTGATGCTCTGGGGCTCTTTTCTTCTTCACTGGGTCGATTGAGAGGAGGCTAGAAAATTTCTAAATCTGCCCCTGCCCAGCACAAACAGTCTTGGAAGTAGCTTGTGTTAATTCAGGTCAGTGCTGATCCAGAGGTCACAGGTTTAGTATCTACCCACCACCAGCTAGCCTCGTCTGCAGAGCTGTGGGGCCATTGGCCTTGGGTTGGCAGGTCCCAGCCAGGCTCGGCATTCGAACAGACATGGTGTGGCTGAAGGCTCAGCTTGCCATGTGAAGCCCCTATGGTTAGAGCGAGCTCGACGCAGGCACAGGCAAATCAGAGCCATGAAAGCTCTCTGCTCCTGGCATGGTTCTGACTTAGCAAAGTGATGGTTCTTATCTGACCTGGGCAACTGTCATGATCTTTCTCCCACATACGTGCCTACACCTGCCCTGTAAAAGCGTCTTTCCTACAGAAGAACCCGGTGTCTACCAGCTGAGATGCTGACACGTGCTCAATGCAGTGATGGAAGTGAGAAGATTTAAAGGCACATGGCAAGTAAAACTGTTGAAGGCAAAGCCTTCCAGACACAGCTGTCCTGAGGTGGGTTTGAACCAGCAGCCAAGGAAGGGTAATTCTCCACTGGCTGCAAAAGCTCTCCTGTCTGCAGTCTCTCCTCCCTGCCAGCCAGCACGCTCGGCTCAGCTCTGCCCCTGCCTTTGCTCTGTCCCCTTGTCACACTCTGCACAGGGAGAGTCACAGCAGGGCAGAAACAGCCCCAAAAGTTCCTGAGCTCAAGGCTCAGCTTCCAGCAATGCCCCTGGCACGTGTGTCCCATAGCTTATGCTGGTGACAGTGCGGTGCTGGTCCTGCTCACAGCGTTAGGATGCTCCACATCTCAGCTGGATTTGCTTAAAGGCTGCAAGAAAAGGGACAAGAAAAAAAATATGGGAAAAAAAATAATTTTAGAAGTGTGGAAAGATTTCTGTGTGGGAAACAAACACCACACGAGGAGAGCGTATGTGTGACTGTGTGTGCGTGTGTGTGCATGCCAACACATGTGTTTCTGTGTGCGTAAGTCACGTCTCCTTCCTTGTCACCCACTCCAGGTTTTTAGCCATTGTCACCAAACACAATTACCTACCTGCATCCATAGTCCTGAGCACACGATTAAAATCAGGAGCCCTTTGGAAAGAGAATTTCATCTCTCTAATTAGCACCAAATCCTCTTCTCTTTCCTGTTTACCCGAAGGGTGTGCAAACATACAGCGAGAGAGCAAGTGAGAGTCACGCAGTCCTCACTGCTGCAATGGGCAATGTAATTACCTGGCCTGCACATTAAGATTAATAAATATTAACTTTACTTGTGTTTTTACTGTCCACCTAAGATGGAAACAATGAGCTTTACTACTTAATCAAATTAGAGCTATAAAATGATTTCCCTTTCAGAAGGTTCATTTCTGTTTTGCTGGCAATTAATGTTGATGACTTGAGTCCCATCTTTAAAACATTTTGAAATACGGAAAATGGCAGAAGTGCCATAGTGCATTAATGGAGCCATAATACACATCAGGTAATAAAGCATGAAGAGCCTGTTTACTTTGAGTACTCTAATTATTTGAGAGCTTTTTTAAAAAAACAAACCCAACATGTGAAAACTTTCATTTCATTTGAATTTATTTTTAAAAACAAACAGGAAAAAAGAAATCAAAACAAAACAAAAAAAACCTTTTTGAAGTGTTGCTTTGAAATTCCCTGCAGCCAGGCCAGGTCCCAGGCAGACACTGAGGAGCAAATTTTCCCTTTTGCTTTTCTCTTGCTTTTCTTTCCTCAGGGTGTGCAGGGCAGGGGGGACCACTCGCACGCTGGATGCTCATGCAGCCACTCCTGCACCATCTCTGAAAACATCGCAAGGAATCAGTGCACCATCTCGTAGAAGACTCTCACCCCTTGCTGAGCTGCAGGGGACAGAGTCACTGTCATTGCCTGGTCTAAGAGATCCAAACCTCCCCTTCAAACCTTTAGCACCACCAAGAAAGTATTCAGCAGCTGTACCTTAGTCTGAGACACAACTCTCCGGTGAGGCAGACTGCAACTCCTGCAGCTTCCTTGCCTCTGCAGAACTAGCAAGATTTAATTCCTCTTCTTTACAAATCAGCACCAGTGTAACTGAGGCAGGATGGGACCTCTGGAGGTCTCTGGTCCTACCCCCTGCACAAAGGGGCCAACTTCAAAGTTAGGTCATGTTGCTCTGGGCCTTGTCCTGCTGAGTTTTTAATATCTCCAAAGAAAGAGATTCCCCCACCACTGCCCTGTTTGGGGCTGCAACGCTCGTTATGAAGGTGTTTCTTCAATATACCTTGTTGGCATTGCCCCTGCTACAGCCTGTGCCCAGGGCCTCTTGTCCTGTTGCACCTCTGAGGACAGTGCAGCTCCAGCCTCTCCGTTCCCTTGGTGGTAGCTGAAGCTGGCAGCGAGATCCTCCTTGTCCTTCTTGTCTTCAGGCTCAAACAAACCCAACCCTTTCACCTCACCTCGTACATGCGCCTCTGCCATCCTCAGGGGCTTCTGATGTGCTTTCTCCAGCTCACTGTACTTCAAGCCAGATGGTCCAGCCAGGCCTCTCCGCACCCGCTAGTCCTCCCACCTCACTTCCACCTCCACCATTCCGCTATGGCCACAGAGGAGAAAAAATTACATAGAAGAGACCAAATGGCTGATACCAGTGATAGGAAACATGGCCAAGTCCTTGCGGTCTCCCTTGAGGTGACTCAGTAATGCCAATGGGTTGGCTAGGGCCAACCTCTCCCATACAGCACTTATGCTGCTGTTTATATCCAAGCACACTCTTTCCCTGACCGGTTGCCTGCAGCTGGGTGAGTCCTCCTCCATGGCCTGGGAGATCTTAGCCTGCCCCAGCCCGGATGACACACGTTATCTTGTACACTCTCACCCTGGTCTGACCAGGTAGCACCGTACAGCTGGTTGGCATGGCATTAGCTCAAGACCTTTGCAACTGCACAAAGAACAAGGTGGTGCAGAATCTGACCCCAGATCTGATGGCCTGGTTTTTCTAAAGCACGGTTGTTCTCCCTGTTGCAGAACATGGATTACTTCACCAGTCAAGTGTATTTGCAAGGCTATAGAAGCCAAGATAAATTTGCCCCCAAAGTAATAACTTTTCAATTACCTTCATTATTCCTTGCTCAACACAAGAACAGCACAGCACCTCTTGAGGGAGCAGCTGAGTATTTCTCTCCAGGGTGCACATTTATTATTTTAAGAATCATTTAATTTTCCATCTGAACAAAAGGGGCGAATATAGGTCCTGAATGACTCCAGGGCCCGTTCAATACCTTGCCACATTATCCATCATAGCAATTACACATGGTAATTCATCTCTGAGAAACTTCAATATGTGGATCTGAGAGCATTTGAGGTACCTGGCATGGCTCACAACTCTGGAAGCCCATGGAAAGAAGGCATCAGGACTGGGAAGCATGCCATTATGCCCAAGAAACTCAGGCAAAGTCTTTAGTAATGGGACTTTTAGCATACCAGCAACCTTCAGCCTGGCTTTCCAATGCCTTTCCCAAATTCTGCCTTCCCACAGCACACACCCATCCCTGCAAATCCCATTGCTGGGGCCAATGTGATTTACAGTATTTATGCAGTGATGCTTTTCACAAGGGGTTTCCTATCGGGTCAGGCTGAAGGTGCTGCCAGTGTGAGAAATGTGACTAAATGCCACCACAGCAAATAGTCCAGTAGAGAAACCATTTACTCTCTGGGGTCTGCAGAGCAGCACTGTCTCTTCACCAAAACGACCTGCAGGGCTTGAACCAAAACCCACTGAGGGATGAGGAGAAAAGTTTAACTACAATTTCCATACCTAAAGGAATTACCAAGACAGCTCTGATCTTATAGCCGAGGTCTTTCCCTGCCTCCAGCTGCTCTCTGCCACTTTTATTTGCCTTCCAGTATCCATTTAGAAAAGGCTGCCTGGCCTAGAGACGCTATCATGGGCTGTGAGTTTGTCTGTGGCACAGATCTAGTCAGGATTAGGTCTCCAGGATATTCTCCAGATCCTCCTTACATGGCTGCTTCTTGGTGGTGTAAATACAGTCCTGGTTTGTAAAGCAATTCAGGGATCAAGCTGGGCCCTGCAGGAGTGCACATAGCTGCTCGGTGCTTATTCAGGAGCTCTCCCCACTGCCTGGGAGTGGGTGGACTCCTGTCAGCTCCTCAGAAGCACAAGAAACAGCCTCAGGTGAAGCAACAGGGTTGTCGCCAGGCTCGGAAAATAATGAGAACCTTAGCTTGCTTCAAAGTGCTTCAGTAACAGGTACTTGCCTCATGCTGAGAGGCCGTTTTGCATGACTGCATCCTTGCGCGAGCACAAGTGCTGGTGCGCAAGGACAGGCACCCCTGAGAGATTCCCCTCTGACTTGCTAACACGGGTGTCAGCGCTCAGCAGCGATGAAAGTAGACCGTACCCCGGGCACACAAGTGACGTCCTTACTCTGTGCTCACACCTCTAAGGAATATCCCCCCCCAGCCCCCTGAGCCCATCACACAGGCAGACTGGCTGTGGGTCACCTGCCACCAGACACAAGAGATGGCTATTTCAGTAGAAAGTTAAAGGTTAGCAGAACAGAGCAGTATTTTTCATTGGGTAACACTTGCCTTCTTATGGTCATTTCTTATTCTGTCCCCAGTATGCTCCTCTGCCCAGGCAGGTCACTGGAGTGAGCATCCTCGCAGACCCCAAGGAAGGGATGGCTTGAGTCCTGACAAAAGAAAAAACTGAAAGTCAGTCCCTGGGATTTTATTTCTCTGAGTCTCAGGAAGATTAAAGGCAGTAGAAATTCTGGTATCATGTTGGTCTTTGGTCGGGGGAAGCCAAGCAACAGAGAAGCAGGGGATTTTAGTAAATTCTTAGGAGTAGAAATACTAATCTGACCATTTCTTTTGACTTTCCAGACTACACAGTTCAGAAAACCTCACCCAGAAATCTAATGAGCACTTCTGATTGAATGAACCGTATATTTTTAGGGAGGTTTCCCATCAGTGTTCAGGCAGTTGGACACCTGCAAACCTGAAAAGTCCTGGCGTTGCTGCAACTCCAAAACTATCTCAGAACAGCCTGTATGGAGACCTTGATCCCCTCCAGACAGGGTGCTTTGGCAGGCACAGAAGGTCCTGCAGGCTGCTTTAGAAAAGCCACGTGAAAGTCTCCGAGATACAGATTCAAGGAAGAAAATGCATTAGATAAGCTGGTATTCACAGACCAGGTGTGCTCAGGGCAAGATCCACCTATGAGGCTATGAAGATTTCCATCCATCATCAAGGAATCACTGCTGTAAATGAGGCGGTGGGTTTCTTTAGTTTTCACCTGGACAGGGTTTCTCTGTGGCCCTGCAGGAGCTGATTGAGCTAACGGGGTTGCTGAGCTCACTGCGTGCCTCCTTGCTTGGGGACCAGCAGATTCTCTCCCTGAGCCCGACTCCTTTTCTGCAGCACCCCTGAGACTGGCATTGATCCAGTAGCATTTGCAGGGGTCCAACACTCAGGGCAAGCCCCAGACAGAGGAGCAGAGCTCCCTTTACCTTCATTTGTTCCTCATTGCCACGGCTGTAAAGCAGCTCTCTGGCATTTTCCTGCGTACAAGGACATGTTGAGGTATGAACCTGTGCCTGAGATCTCATGGTTTTTGCAAGGAGGAACAGGCAGCAAGGTGAGTTGAAAGGGTAGAAATGACAAGCAGGGCTGCCTAACACATCCGGTGAGTTCTCTTCAGAGCTCACGGGAGGCAACCTGAAAGTTTGGCTAATTGAAAAATCATCTCAGTCAGCTGTGGACGTAAATGGCTGCTCCTGAATTATCACTGCTCAGAGAACCATTACTAACAGGGGAGCAGAGAAAAGGTAACTCAAGTGTTTGCATTCCCTGCTATTTTCCGCTCTTTCCTCTACTCAACAGTAAACAATTTATTTCTTTACAATTCCTCAAATTATCACAAGCCTGGAAATGCCTAGCTGTTGTCTCATTTAGCAAACAGTCCCCCACAGTGCCAAAAAGCATACAGGTCACTCAGCTCAGTTAGGAGAGAATCATGACAATGATCAGATGCTATCATTATTCCCAGTATCATCCCCCACCAAATTGTCCCAGGAAGACAGCTTTTCCACTTCCCATCCCAAAGTTGCACTGCTTTTGCTGAAATTGCGTGCAGCTGTGGGGAACCATCTCCTCTGCCTGTATGAACAGGAGCAATCCCGGTCTCCCCACTGCTGCTCGCTGCCTGGCGTGACACTATGTTTGTGTCTAGAAGGGCAAGAACAAGTCTGAAATTGGGCTTAATCTGTAATGTACATGTTTTCTGCCTAAGATGAGGTCTCACATCCTCTGAAAGAGCCAAGTGCCAAGTAACAGATGACCATTGAGTCTCTTATATGCCCAGTTCCTCCCGCTTCTGAAGGTTTAGCTCTGTGCACCAAAACATTTGGCTGGGGTATTTTAAGCTAATAGCTTGTTGTCCAACACAAACCAGGATGCCATATTCAGTCAAACATTTCCCAAATTCTAGGAAGGACTCACATTCTCCTCTAACCATCCTAGTGCAATCCTGCTGCACAAAATACATAGAGGGCCCAGTGAGGCAATGTCAGGACCCAGGTCCCTTTGCCAGCAAGGTCCTTTAGAGTGGCCAGAAG
Organism: Pelecanoides urinatrix; assembly: GCA_013400755.1. Taxonomy (NCBI): domain Eukaryota; kingdom Metazoa; phylum Chordata; class Aves; order Procellariiformes; family Procellariidae; genus Pelecanoides; species Pelecanoides urinatrix. The sequence continues at coordinate 46,605 of VZTQ01013748.1, forward strand.
AGCCTCCTTGCTGCACCACTTAAACCTTTGCAAGAGGCTAAATCAGCATGTGTGCAAATACAAAACATGTGGCATGTGTAGCTCTTTCATCTCTGCCTCCATCTCCCTCTTGAAAAACAAAGCACTTCAATTGTGTAGACTGACTGTCAGCTAAGGATATGACAGCAATGTGAGTTGCAGAGGAAGGAACTTAGCAGGTTTTTCAAGCAGTGTGGGGTGGGCTTTTTCCAGGAAGACCAGAGCGTGTCAGCACTGCCAGACACACGAAACAAGGAGAACCATTGTGTTCTGCTAGCACTGACAGACCAAGGAGCTGTGTAGAGATGCTGATCTCACTGGGTCTTGTACAGACGAAGACACGGTATAACAAACTTTCTTCCAGTGTAGTGTTTAGAGGATGCCCTTTGTTTCCTTTTGCTGGAGGTTACAGAATAGCTACTATCAAACATCTGACACTATGTAGGGGACCCAGAAATAACAAGAGAATAACATGGCTGATTAGCCTCATGGATTAGTTTAACCAGCTCCCTCTGGAATACCCTCATTGAACAGGGTTAGATTTCTTCCCTTCCCCCCATAACTGATCCTCACATTTAATTACACTGAAAATCTGGCTGTGCCCAGCTCAGATGGAGTGTTTTACTGCTTATATGGTCTTTGCAGATAAGATGCTGCTGCTTTTGTACAAGTGGAGAAGTGGCTTTGAGGGGTTTTATATCCTTTGGGAGGGTGCAGCTCCAGCCACCTCGAGTAGTAAGACCAAGGCAGAGGGAGAAATGTATGAGTGGAAGCAATAATTCCCATGCCTTGTATAGGAGAAACAACACTGTCATTGTCTTGACCCTTTCACCTAATTGGAGAGGCTAAAAATGATGAATTGTCAGGTGAATAGTCCATGTGGGAGAGAGGAGATAGGATCGGTTCCAGCAAAGGCCAGACTGATTTCACAAGGATATTGAGCTTCCTGAATAGCTTACTCAAAGGATGATGTCAGGCAGTGTTAGGAGAAAACAGGATGGACATCCCTTCCAGACAAGGGTATTCAAGGCAATGAAATTGATATAGCCAACAGCCAAGGTAAAACTGCAGTATACAAATCTTCCATCCCATGAGTTGATCAATACATTTTCAAAGAACACAAAACTGGGTCCCTCCAGAGAGGGAGTGATCATCCCATGGATAAGAGAAGATACTGGGCTGGGAACTCAGCATTTAATCCGGATTTTTTTTTATGCCAGCCACTGGTAAGACCTTTAAAATGGGAACAACATTATGCTTGTTCCCCCAAAACTCTGTGTCTATTTAGATCATAAATTCTTTAATAACAAGACCTTGACATCGACTTCTCTTCTGTGCTGTCACCATTTGTCACCCCACTATTTAATACGCTGTGTCCACCCACAGCCAGGGACAGCGTCTGCCCTGAGGCAAGCCTAGCAGAGGGCTCAGCGGCATCCTAGAGCTCCTTACGATACAGTTGGACTTGGTTTCCATGTTAGACTAGCAAGAATTATGTTTGAGTCACATAATCGTACAATATTTTCATCTTCTCAGAAGTCGTTTTCTTCTGACAGGCTGAATCCCTCCCCTGTGTCTTTTCTTACACTAATATGGAGCTTTTCAGACAAAGATTTCAAACTAATTGTGCACAGCAGCAGGTTAATATGATCAAAGGAGCTAATAGGCTTTCATATGTATTTATTTGATATAAGGCTCCCAAATTCAAAGACTGGATCAAGAGATTTGTGGTAAATTTTGTGAGGATTATTTGTCTGTCTGTTGTGCAGCAGAGAACTCGTCTCTGCTCTGCTGCAAAAGTCAATGGAGTATTTGCCTGGGCTAGGAAATTGAAGCTTTCTCAATAACACCATACAGCTTTCACCATCTTCTATAAACACAGGAAAACCTCAGTAGCTGGCATTAAGCTAACCAAGATCCTCATACAAAAGAGAAGAGAGCAGATGTCCCCAGTTGTGAGCCAGGCTTTGCAATGTTGGGAAGATGCTCAGGACACTGGTCAAGAGAGTCCCCTGGGAGACAGTCCTGAAGGAGAAAGGGGTCCAGGAAGGCTGGACGTTCTCCAAGAAGGAAGTCTTATAGGCGCAGGAGCAGGCTGTCCCCATGTGCCATAAGAAGAACGGGCGGGCAAGACGTCCAGCCTGGCTGAACAGGGAGCTCTGGCTGGGACTCAGGAAAAAAAGGAGAGTTTATCGCTTGTGGAAGAAGGGGCAGGCAACTCAAGAAGAGTATAGGGATCTCGTTAGGTTGTGCAGAAAGGCAAAAGCCCAGCTAGAACTCAACCTGGCCACTGTCATGAGAGACAACAAAAAATGTTTTTACAAGTATATTAATGACAAAAGGAGAGCCAAGGAGAATCTCCATCCTTCATTGGATGAGGGGGGAACATTGCCACCAAGGACGAGGGTAAGGCTGAGGTACTTAACACCTTCTTTGCCTCAGTCTTTAACAGTCAGACCAGTTATCCTCAGGGTACTCAGCCCCCTGAGCTAGAAGACAGGGACGGCAAGCAGGATAAACCCTCCATAATCCAAGAGGAAGCAGTTAACGACCTGCTACACCACCTGGATGCTCACAAGTCTCTGGGGCCGGATGGGATCCACCCCAGGGTACTGAGGAAGCTGGCAGAGGAGCTTGCCAAGCCA